>CM062808.1:985093847-985346964 GCA_031772625.1 Pinus tabuliformis | reverse complement strand
CTTCACTCGATGTGTTCTCCAAGGGCCCCTCAAGCCTCTTCTTATATCTTTTTGTTGGACAACCAACGACCCGTATTAACTTCTAATCAATCTTAGATCATTTTGGCTTGATCCTCGTCTTCTTATTGAAGTTACACCCACAATTTAGATTAATACCCATTAATTATTTTAATTCCCTAAGTTTAGACTTAAGCCTCCATTAAAAATAATTAATTATTTGAATAAAACTATCTCTGGGTAGAATTTCCCAAAATAATTTCTGGGTATTTGAGAATGCATGTGTTCAAGCCTCCTTGCAAATTTTGAGGCTTATATAACATCCGCTACTACCAGTAATCAACACCCTATGACCATATCTTCAATGAGGAAATTGGAGCTATAGAAAGAAAGTTTGATCAAAGGATAGTCAATGTAAGAAAAAAAGAAGATTGAGTTGGATGAAGGGAAACACACTTTCCACAGGCTGAGGAAGCAATTAAAGAAAGCTCAAGATGAAATTACTAGGCTTAGAGAACAAGATGAAAGGGCCAAATAAAAGATACATGACCACTTGAATATCTGTGAGCCAACATTGTTTGAAGCTAAGTATATGTTGAAGAGAACTATGCCCCTACATAGACAGCTCAAGAACATTTGCAGGAAAAACCTCACTTTGAAAAAGGAGTCAAGGGCTACAAAACAACAGTTACAGGAGGCATTGCAGGAAAAATAGAAGGAAGAAAGAGGAAATCTAGACTTGTTAGCTGAGGTAGCAAAGGTTTGAGTTTGGATAGGAAACCAAGATAAATTTTGCTTTTTTCCTTTTTGTTTGAAGTGCACTATCCTATATCAATCATATTATCTGCAAGTTTGGAAAGGAGGCAAGTGACACATTCACGCAACAAATTTGTTGCATTACTGTCATAAGCATTAAAATTTGATAGAGGACCAAGATTTTGGCACTATTTCTTATGTATGGAGGCTCAAGAAGGTTTTTAAGGTTGTCAACATCATCAACTAACTATTTTCCTCGGTCAGAGACCCCAACACTTAGTCAAACCTATGCAGGTGAAAATTCCATGCGCTCAGTCGCTGCGCTTCTTCTGTGGGTGATGATTTTGAAGGATGAGAGTTTACAATATGAACACATGTTATCCAATAGGTATATAATGTTTTACAAGTTGTATTTCACATGTGTGATACATTCATAAATCTAGGAGGTGGTCAGTAGCATGCAAATCATGAACTAACTGTGTTTTTGCTGAAGAAGAAAGTAGCACAACAAATTCGCTGCGCTTCCATAGAGTCAACAATTTGACCTTGCAATTCGAATCCAAACCTCATGAAATTGATTCTCATGGTTATGACAAATTTCTTGAAGTGTTTTGGATGTTCGAGCCTCATACTTATGCAAGTATTCAATGTAATTTGTTAAATATTCCTTTAGTCAAAACAATTCGCCAATTTCTAGAAAGTAGTTCTATATTCGTTGCTACAAGCATAAAACTGAATCTTTTTGGGGAGTTGAGTTCCTAAAGGGAAGGACTAATAGTTTTTTATGTATCTATGATGTATTTTTGACTAAGAAAGGAGTTGGTCACGGTGTGATAGAGAAGACATTGAGCATTGTATATTTTCATTAAAAAGTTTCAGTGAATGATGAAGGCCAAAGTTTACTTGTTCATAGATTCATGTGTTAGTCTTTTATGGTGATGTTATTCTCCTTCTTTATTTCATTACCTTATGTTATTTCCATGCTTAAATGTCATGTTTTTTATTTTTTTGTTTTGTTTTGTTTTTGTTTGTTTGTTTGTTTTTTTTGTTTTTTTGTTTTTTTTTGTTTTTTTTGTTTTTTGTTTTTGTTTTGTTTTTTTGTGTTTTGTTTTGTTTTTGTTTTGCTTGTTTGTTTGTTTTTTTGTTTTTGTTTTTTGTTTGTTTTTTTTGTTTGTTTGCTTTTTATGTTTTTTGTTTTTGTTTTTGTTTTTTGTTTTTTGTTTTTGTTTTGTTTTTTTTTTTTTTTTTTCATTTTCAGAATTCACTTTTAAGTGCTCTATTATATGTAACTGGACATTTTAGTGTTTTTCCTCCATTGTAATATCTAAAATTCATCCTCATCTAGATGCTTTATATGTTATCAATTCCACTACTCCTATGATTACCTCTATAGATTTTTTTTTGACAAAGACACCATAAGGATTTCCTACCTTGCCTCTATCTAAGGATCCTTCATTTTCCCATCTGTTCACTAAAAGTCATTAGCCTGAATTGACTCCATGCCCAATAGATTTTCCCTCTCCCCTGCAATCAAATTGTTGAAATTATTCTACCTTGATCTATAGACCTAGCCTAAAATCTAGGAGATTTCATAAGAGAGAGACCTCTCTGGGTTTGGAAGGGCTAGCTTCCAACCCTAAAGATTGGTTTATGGTTACCTTTGGGTTCGTCTCCTCAGCCAGGAGGAATTACGAAGTGTTAACACCAGCAAACCTAGATTTTTAATTTCAGTGCACATGAAGCTTTCTGAGCATTTTGCAGTGTTCAAACTAGGGTGTTTCGAGGTTGGGAAAGGTGTGTGCAACATCAGAGCTTTTACAATATGGGTTGATCTGGTCATGTGAATAGGTTTGAACCTGATGGTATGTATTTCGAGGTCTATCGAGAGATGTTATTTCTTTTTAGAAATGAAAGATGGAAGCCAGTGTTCTAGCCCTTCAATGGACATATTCTCAATTGGTGCCATGATTTCATCTATTCCTTTGATGGAAACACTACAATAATCAGGACCTTATAGTTCCATGTCACAGAGAATCCATTGATGAAGCAACAAGTTTTCCAACTGAGGGTGAGAGGTGGTTTAAAAACAGAGATTACAGAATGTATACTTGAATTTTCACCTGAAGGAGAACTTTCAAAATCAAGATTGGAATGTAGGGGTCCTCCAAAATATGCTGAATCCCGAATGGTCTATTGCCTCAAAACTGTGCAACTCTTCTTCATCTTTGAAGCAAGTATTCTAAAGCTTACTTGTATCATATGAGGTTTATTTTTTATTTGGAAGGTTTTAGCAAGATGAATTTACCATATTTCCTTCACCAAAGTTTGCTAAAGATGTGCACCAAAGAAAGAATAAGACCTGAGCTATAACCCCATGATATTTGTCATCAAAACCTAATTAAAATATATTAAATAAGTAGGTGGAGCAGTAGAGGCAACTGAGATAGAGAAACCTAAGAGAGCTTGCACCTATAAGATCAATGAGAGTCCAAACCAGAGTTTCTACCCAAACCCTATCTCAATAAACCAAGGGAGAATCTAGTCACAACCTTGTTGAAAAACGATGAAACCCTTGTGCAAGAAACAAAGGTTAAGGTTTATGAAAGGAGGACTAGAAGGAAATAAAAATTGATTGTAGAAGAAGAGGAAGAAACATGGAGAGAAACACAAAGCAAAAAACACAAACATAAGATAGAAACAAAGGATGAAGAAGCTGAGATAGAACCTAGGGTTTATTGCAAAAGACCTCACACTCACCTTACTAACAACCTGAGACTAAATTTCAAGGCTAAAATGAACCCTAGGCTGAAAGAAACAATGATTATTGATGCAGAGGAGGCTATGTAAGCTTCAAAGAGCAGAAAGAGATAGAGGAAAACAAAGCATGTTGATAGAAAGAAGGAAAAAACCCTAACAACTGCCAAAATCACACATAAACCTACTAGAAGGGTGACAAGGAGTTAGAAAAAGATAGACCTCCTTTCTGAGGCTAGAAAAGCCATGGAACAATGCTCAATTTACTTCATGGGGTAGAGAAATATACAAACCCTAATGGTCCCTCAACGTTTTGACCTACTTAGTTTAATTTTTTTTGACGATAAAATATTTTTGATATGTTGTGGTAATCTATTAGAGATTTTGTGGTTGAGGGAGTACGAGTCAACACGAGGAAATAAAGCCTTGAAAGGAGCAAGAAGTTACAGAGGCAATTACACAATTTCAACATAATTTACAGTTTCATGCACTAGTTTGCTATAGGAGGGAAGGCGAGTTTCAATTCAATATAAAGCCTAGAAACGAGTGCAAAACTCAAGATCCTATAATGTAGCAGTGACCTCGTCCTTGTTCCAGGATACTAGTAGGAGATACGCACAATAGTTCTACAAATCTATTTTGACCAATGATATATGCTAGATAGAGATTTGAGTAGCTAAGATGATAGGATTATGATTATTTTTGTTAATTAAACTTTCAAATTATGTACATATCTTGTAATTATTGCTACCAAACTTTGAGGAGCTTATCTCTATTGTATTTTTCCTATATATTACATGAGAAATATGGAAAAAAGGTTGGTTTTTGAAAAAAAAATAGCCATTGTCTATGTGTTGAAAGCTTTATCAGTCTACAATTTTCCAAGATCAGTAGATTTTGACTAGTGATATAAAGATTCATGTGATAATATGTCTTAGTATGTATTCTCTGTATGTTTCAATGTTTCCTTCTTTGTAATCTCATTTGAATGTATGGTCTTCTGAGTATTTGAATAAGAGTAATTGATTCAGAATTCATCCATGGTTTGATGCTATGAGTTAAGATATTCAAGTATTCCCATCTCTATCCTCTAAAGCTACTCTAGGATTCATTTTATATGCCCTATTGTAGTGGATTGTTCTCCTATTTTCTCCCTCCAGCTATAACAATGACAAAGGTATAGGATGTGCTATCTACCTTGCCTTTAATAATCTTAATTAGACAACCAATATCTTCAAAAATTGACATAAACCCTAGCTTCTTGAATCCATTTCCTAATGAACTATCTCCCTCAGGGCCAACCAAACCCTACATAAGCACAACACAACTAAAGATCTAGCGATTGTGTAAAAGTACAGTTAGTTGCTGATTCAGTGATTAGGTTGTTAGAGAGAGCCCTCTCTAGATTGAAGGGGCTAGCCTTCAATCTATAATTTGTATTGCAAAGGTTACCTTAGAAACTTCTCTCCTACAACTAAGAGGACATTTCTAAGTGATAATAGAGGGAGAACTTGCATCAATAAAGTCTTGTAAAGGTATCACCATATGTACTTTTCCTTGATATCCCTTCCCATTCCAGTGCACCCCTACCACACATGTGCCATGTGTAGGTATCATGAAATAGACATTTCTAGGAATCATGGTTTGAGGGAGCTATTACGTCAATAAAAGCTTGTAAAGGTTATCACCATATGTACTTTTCCTTGACATCCCTTCCCATTCTAGTGCACCCCTACCCCACATGTGCCATGTGTCTGGTGTATTTTTCACTCCCCTTTGGCCTTGGCTCTACATCTTGATAGTCTCGCAATTCCAAATGAATTTGTGTCTCTCGAGGAATCATGCTATGTCCTTTGAGGCAAAGGTGTCCATTTGATTCTCTATGTTAAGATGAACCACTTGTTTTTTCGAAGTAGAAATAATACCCTAAAAAATTCCTAGTTACGATAGCAGACCTATGGGAAAATGGGATTTCCATGAATCAACATAATTTGAAGCTAAGTGATGAGGTGGAAAAGGAGAAAAAGTAAAAAAAGTATCATCCCAAAGCCAAATCAGCGCAATGCTCAAGCAAAATGACATCAAATCAAACCTTTTCAACCATTTATTCCACATGTGGGCATGACATCATCATCTTTGGGGTTATTGGATATAGTAAAGAAGGAATATGAGGGAAAATGATGAAAAATTAAAACTTAGTTGTGCAAATTGGAGCCCCTAAGGGCTAATTGTCAAGTATCAACTCCATATTACTCCAAGAAAGGGTTATGAGCCTTCAAGTCAAGCTGGCTAATAACATTCCAAGGAGGATAGGGTGGCCAAAATTTTATAGCAAGAAATGAGGTCCCTCCAAGGTGAACATTGAGGCATAAAGTGAACAAGATAACCCCCAAGGTATAGAATAAGAAAAATAAGGTCAATTAAGAGGTCAAGAACAAGCATTATCACTCAAATAAGGCATTTATTGGAGGATTAAGAGCAAATAAAAGGAGGTAGAGTCCTCTTGGGTCAAGGATAAGCCCTTCCCAAGAAAAAATAAGAAAATGCATAAGTGAAGGAGAGCCCCTAAGGGCTATTACATATATTTTCAAGCCAAATCAATATAAAATACAAGTGAGTGTTGCATCATCAAGGAAAAATTATTTCTTTTATGTTTGACGTCATTTTATTTATTAAGGGTTTTATGACCAATTTTTAAGTTTGAAAAACATTCCCATGCCTCATGGAAGTGCCTTGACTTGTAGTATAGGTACTAGCATTAATTTATGGGATATTTTGAAGGATAATAAGCATTATTTGAGCCTTTATTGGAGCTATTATTTGAGGATCCGTCCACCTTTCTTGTTGCCTTTGGAGGGTCAAACCAAGGACAAATCAAGTCATCGGACCACTAATGTAGACTTGATTTTACGAGCAAGACAACCATGCAATTACAAGTTGAACATATGGTTATTTAGGGTTAAAAAGACCCCTCTTGGCCTCATCCATGTAACATTTTGCTTCCTTTGGGGTTTACTTAATGTAAATTTGAAAATTTAAATTTTTTAACTTAGCCTCCAAGCATTTTGTGGATGACAAGTTACTTATTTTGTGGGAGATCAAGGAGGAAAATTTGAAGAGCCTCATCTATAAATATAGGCCTTCTCCTTGGAAAATCACAGTAAACTTGTTTAAATTTATCAAAATATGATTTTTTCATGAGACTGAAGGGTTTACATGCGAATTTTGTTCTTTTGTTTAGTTGATCAAATATTTTTTTAAAGACAATTTTTGGAGCAACACACAATTACTACAAGGCTAAGCTAATTGATACAAAATGTCTTGGAATAGGATGGGTAGGGTTCACCTTGTTGAAGTAAATGTAACTAGGTTCGGTATTCATAAATGTAATTTTGATATTTGTATTTATTGAGGAAAAGAGAAATTATTTTTATAGTATTTGTCAATGAGTTTCTTGCTCATTGAAAATAGGTCAAGAACATTTTAAAGTGCTTCTAGAAAGTCAAATTCAAAATGTAATTATGACGAGACCCTTTGAGGGCATGTTACATCATGTATGTCAATATACAAGGTCATGGGAACACCTCCAAGACAATTCAAATCCTCTCCTAGCATCAACGAAATCTTCAAGCAACAAAATGATAAATAAAAGATGAATTACCAAGTCGGTCTAATGGACAGTCAAGTCTGCCTAGAGAGGAGGGACATACCTCTATTTATAGAGGCTGTCCGCTCCTCATTTGACAACGCTTGTGCTCTGAAATTCGTAGAAATAAAATAAGACAAGAAGAACACAAAAAGCCAAGGAACAGGTCTACAAGGGTAGCAAGATAAGGAGAAAGAACAATGAACGTAAGAAGACCATTTCTAGGGTTTTTGTAGCCACACGTGCGAAGATAAAGGAGGCTTCCTGCGGTCATTACAACAGTAAATCACAATGACAAGTAACTTGGTTTTGGGCTAAGAAGTAAGGACTATAAGGCCTCCCCAACTTGCGAAGAAGAAGGAAAGAACAACAAGGAGAAGGAGACTATTTTAGGGTTTCTGTCCACACGTATAGCAAGTAAACATTTGCAAATTTGACAATAGATAAAGGAAGCACATTAAGAGGCATCATTCGGAGGTATAACTAGGTCTACAAGGTCTCTAAGGAAAGCAAAGAAGGTTCTCCCTATAGCAAAGTGAATAAGCCCTAATGTTCTAGGTTTCTCCTAAGAAGAAAATAAATCCGACTTATTCAAACATTAGAAGAAGGACAAAGTACTAAGGAGCAAAGTGCCGGAAGGAAGAGATCCATGTGCCGAAAGTTATAGTGTAGAAAGAGGAAGTATTTGACTTATGCTTGGAGGATATCGTAGCCAAGGGTGTAGGGTTTGACAAATTTTCAAATAATAATCTTCAATAAGAGAAAACTTACCAAGGGTTTTCCTCTCAAGAGTTGAGAGGTTTTCTCCCTGGCAGAGAGCCAAACTTTGTGTTCTTGTTATTTTGTTTTGGTAGCAGTTTGATGAAGTACAAAATTATGTACTAATAATAAGAAGAATAAGCATAAACTAACAAGAAATGTAAAAAGACTCCACAAATTGTTATCAAGTAACGAAGAATCACACTACACTACTTTTCCCTAGATTCTTCAACATGGTATCAGAGCATAGGTGACACATCAAGGATAGGGCAACTCAAGAACACTCATCAAGGGGAAGCATCTACAAAGTTGAAGCATCAAGCCTAGAAGTCTCAAATCACTTCAAGGACAAGAAGGGTCTCCAATCCATCCTTCATCAAGGATTTCTACAAAGCTAGAAGAAGAGCCTTATATAAAGGCACCTATAAAGAAGAGAAGATTGAAGCAGGACCTACATCAAGCTACAAGTCTTCAAGCAAACATCATCACCAAGCAAGTCCACTTGGAGAAGGCAACATGAAGAACATAAAGGTCTAGGGAAGACAAGCCATCAAGCCTTCTAAGAGGAAGAAAATCCATCACATCACAAAATCTATCAAGTACATGTCCCCTTCTGAATATATATCAATGTCTTTTCGCAAGGAAAGAAATAAATTGGTAAGGGCCAATAACTTTCTTTCATGGAAGAAGAGGAATGATCTACTTCTCAAGGAGAATTAACTCCTAGAACTTTTCAAAGGGAATATCACTATCCATGCTAAGGAACAAACTCAAACCTTAGCCAAGTACAATATTGATGAGACAAGAGCTCAAAGGATTTTGATAGAATCAATCAAAGACTCTATCATTCCTTATGTATCCAAGTTTGAGACATCAAAAGAAATATATGATAAGATAGTAGAGCTATTCTCGGTATCCACAACTAGAGAAGTAATATCTATGGGGAATGAATTATAGAAGATGAAGATAACAAAGGAAGGAATAGCTCCCTACTTCATGAAAATATATGAAATGAGAGATCAGCTTCAAGAGCTTGGGGAAGTCATGTCTATCAGAGAGATGACAACTGTAGTACTCAATGCCCTACCTGAGGAGTGGGGAAACTTCACATCAAGAATATATGCCAAAAAGGAAGTAGCCACTCTCAGTGAAATGTGGTCTCTATGCAGACAGAGGAAACCAAACTTAAGGCAAAAGAAGATGTGGGATCAAAGGAGCAAGAATTTGCTACCATGGCCAAAAGAAGATGTGGGATAAAAGGAGAAAGAATTTGCTACCATGGCCAAAAGAAAGGGTAAAGTTGGCAAGTATGGTCCATGAAGAACAAACAACAAAGACATGTCCAAGATCCAATGTTTTGGATGCCAAGAATATGGACACCACAAAAGGGATTGTCCTAAGCTTAAGAAGGACAACAATAACAAAAGGAAGAGGGAAGAAGCTCACATAACACAAGAGATGAAAGAAGAAGGAAAGAAGCAAAAGAAGGAAGATCCTCTGGATCTCTGCTATGACTAGGTAAGACTCTTTACTTCTAGAATTCTTTCAAAGTTTTGATTGGACAGGAGCATGTAGGAATAAATTAATATTGTATGGCTAGAAACATTCTCTATAATCCAACAACATAATGTACATAGAGTTCTAGATAATCATGAATATGTAGCATTTAATAATGAGAATAAAAATGCAAGGGTAGAAATATCTTCTAGAATATAGGAGCATGGTAGACATAGCTCAAGATATTCATATAGAAGGAGCATACCTAGTATAGGACCTCATACATGATTAAAGAAAATTTGATCATGATAAGTGTTGAGCCTTGCAATAGGTATGTATTTACTCTTGATTATTGTCTTTTTCCTCCTTTATTATCCATTTTTTCGATGATATAATAACATATTGATGGGATTTTGATAAGGAATGAATGAAATTTCTCTTGATACGATTTGACCAACCAAACTAACTCTCATTTATTTTTATGTAGAAAAACAGTAGATGGAACAACTGCTGCTCCAAAGTCGGAACGACAAAAGCTAATCAAGGGAAATGAGACGCGTCATGTGTGGTCGAACCCAGGAACGAATCGAGAAGATCAACACAAGATAGAAGAATTGTCTGAAGATAGCAATTAGTCGTGAATCCCTCAAGATCTCCTGATCTTGAGGGATTACATTTATCTTTTTTCCTCTTGATTATAAAAGGGAAAACTGAAGAGGGATCTCTCGTCTTTTACTTGGATTGTAATTTTAATTTACAAAAGTGTGATTCTGAAGGACAAGATCGTATTGTAATGACAAGTGACTTTGATGATTAATATACAACTTGTGTTCCTGTTCATTCAGATATTCTGAAATAGCTAAGCAGTGTTTGCTGGTGGCTAGGGCCCGGTCCCTGGTGAATCCTACTACTGTTCCTTGTTTTATGCATTTCCCATTTCCTGCAAGTTTATTCTGCTTTACAGTTTTGAAGTTGATTTATTTTCGTTAATTCGGATTTCTGGTATTCATTTCATTAATGTGCAATCCTAGTTGGTTTTATTTAATTCATATCGTGGATTGAATTAGTTATCAGTTAAAGAATCATTTCTGGTTAATTAAAGAATAGAGCTTGATTAATTAAATGCTTTCCTTCTATCCAATAGTTTAAGTTAGCTGAAAGAGCTCAGTTAATGCTATGGTGCTCTTAGTTGATTATCATTTGAATTTGGTTGATTAAGATTGAATTATGGTTTCATTTGAGATTGAGTCATGATGCTTAGATGAATCATTTCCTTTAAAGTTACAAGCTTGAGATTTATGATTGCATCTATTTACTCTTGTATTGAATTTACTAACTTATTTTAAATCATTACTCTCTGGATTTATAGCTTGCACATATTGTGTACACTCTTGGAGTAAAAAGACTTACCCAAGTTGATAATTAATGTGAGGCAATTAGGAGTTTTAAAAGACACCTTTTAGCACCCAACATTTTGGCGTCGTTGCTAGGGAGAGTGTTTCCATTTTACAAAGAGTGATGTTTGTCTGCTGAGAGAGAATTGGGTATTAAAAACAGGAGGTAAGAACC
Source organism: Pinus tabuliformis (assembly GCA_031772625.1). Classification (NCBI taxonomy): domain Eukaryota; kingdom Viridiplantae; phylum Streptophyta; class Pinopsida; order Pinales; family Pinaceae; genus Pinus; species Pinus tabuliformis. The sequence goes on along the minus strand of CM062808.1, from coordinate 985,335,986 downwards.
TATGTAACGAGCGAGTAAAATGATCGCTCCTCCGCCTGCTTTCTAGCAGAATTGCGTAGGAATTTAAGGTAGAAATGAATGTTTGTATTTTTGTATGAATGACTAAGAAGAAAAGACTAGAAAAAGATATAATTCCTCCCCCCAAACCTGAAAAATCTAAGGGACCGGTGACCCTTGGACGATCAACCTTTATTGATGAAATCATAAGAAAAGTTGAGTGTCAGTCATCAGCAGGACCCCGAACAATTGCTACCAGACACCCTATTGTTTCCCTTCAGGCCACAGGATCATCATCTGTAGCTAACACTGAGATTCATAGTAAGACTAAAGGGTCTAAACAAAGTTTTCAAGATATTGAAAATTCACAACCACGCCCTTCACAAGAAGGGAATTCTTGCAACCTCCGTGAAGGAGAAGGAGAAACATGTAATCCCAAAATTAAATCATCAGATCCTAGATCTCCTGAAGTAGTGACTGAACAGAGGATGCCCAGTGTTCTGGATCGAGGTAGCACTGTTAAAATCATTTCAGCCTCTTCTGGACCTCCTAAGCATAACACTGAATATAATGGGTAAGGGTGATATTTATCAAGAATATTATGACAATATTATAGACTTGTGCATCAGGTGCTCCAGGGGCAGTACAAGGTTGAAACCAGCCGGACGCGATGCAATCACCAGAGACAGAAAAGCCTCAGGAGGAAGCATTACAAGAGTCGAAATCGACAATCTATTGGAAGATTTCAAGACTGATATCTTGGGGACCCTGACGACATAATTGGATATCATGCAAGCTAAACGAAAGCAGGCCGAAGCAGAACAGAATCTGGCTATTTTTTATCCCCGTTGCAGAAAGAAGCACAGTCATAAAGAATGTCCACTAGATATGATACAAGAAAGTGCCATATGCACTAAGGAGCATGCCACGAAAAGTTTCCCATCGCTCCCAGGATTAAAAGCAGTCTTCAAGGAAGCAGAAGAAGAAGTGGAACCAGTATATCTACTAAACTAGTGTCGTTAATGGAAAGCATGTCAGATAGGTATGCCTACCGATCCATCTTCGTTCTTTACTCCCTCGCAATATAATTCTTAGAAATATTTAGGGGTAGCATGGCAGAACCAACCACCTTTTTCTACTTGGCCACCTCAAACATTTTCTATGCCACCATGGCCCAACTAGTCAAATCCAAACAATAATTGGCCAAATCCCTCTTACCCTCCACCATTCTGGCAGAACAATCCCTATTCATCTCAATGGTCCCCTTCCACCTCAAAAAATCAGAACTGGAAAAGATCCAAAAACCAACCTATGGGAACAGTTCCTCTGCCTCAACCAAGTTTACTAGCACCTTACACGTTGTATCAAAATCCTCAATCCAATGTATGAACGCAACTCCCCGCCCAACCCAACCCAAATCCCAACAACAGACCAATCCAATCAGTACAAATTATTGAGGGTCTGGACCCTGAAGCTGAGTTGAGAGAGTGTAATGAACTCAAGTTAAGATCTGGACGCATAATTGCTCTAAGCGAGGATAAAAATCTGCAACCTGAAGAACCACACCCAAATAAGCCTTTGACTATAGATGATCAACAAGGGGAAGATACATTCAGGCATAAAACTCCCGAACAGATCATAACTACTTCCCCACCATTCCCAGAAAGACTAATGATACCGCACCCAATTGAACACCCTAACTTTGATCTTCTGGGTGAACTCAAGAATATCTGTATAAAAATACCCCTCCTCCAGGCTATTCAAGACATTCCAATATATGCCAAAACTATTAAATAATTGTGTATAAGGAAGTCTGTGAGGAAAACAAAAATAACCCCAACTGTCCATGTTGTCGGACTTTGTCTCATTTATTACTAGGAAAAGAGACACCTGTAAAATATGAAGACCCATGAAACCCCATTGTCACAGTACAGATAAATGGCCGCTCTTTTCCCAATGCTTTAGTTGATTTAGCAGCAGCCAACATTCTCACAAAAACTTGCGAAATGCTTGGCATCACAGCCTTGGAACCAACAAATACCTTGCTGGAACTTGCTGACCAATTAGTCATTAGGCCAGAAGGAACATTACCGATGTGATGGTTTATGTAGACACTTCAGAATATCTGGCAGATTTTTTGATTATTAACCCTACGAACCGGCTAGATGGACATCCCTTAGTTTTAGGAAGGCCTTGGCTAGCAACCACTGATGCTTATATCAGCTGCCGGACATGTAGTATGACCATAACCAGAGGGAATGATGTGAAGAATCTAGCCTTATACCCTCTTGCTCAGCCAAGCCTAACCATTGTAAAAACTAGGAAGCAACTTGTAACATATTTAATAGAAAATATTCGGTCACCATTGGTTATGGCAGATGCCCTTGAATTTAAAAACCAAATAGAAGATGATGTCATTGATACTTTTATCAATCATCCTGCTTCAGTGTCTAGTTTGAAATGTCACATGATTAAAGCAATCCTTGACAATGAAATTGAAGAAGATTCCCTGAGAGATATCAATGACCAACCAATACCAAAAACCACTGTCTATAATATCAAACCTATCGAAATCTAGCTAGGGAAGATCCTGAACATTAACAGTAATCTGAGTGATGACCAACAACAAAAACTTATTCAAGTCCTTAGGAAATATAAAGGGGCTTTTGCTTGGGATTACTAGACATGAAAGGGATTGACCCTCAGCTATGCATGCACCACATTTACACTGAAAAATATGCAAGACCCATTCGACAACCTTAGCGTAGATTAAATCCTCACCTAAAGGATATTGTTAAAGAAACTTCAAAAACTATTAGATGCGAATTTTATCTATCCTATATCTGACAATAAATGGGTTTCTCCATTTAGTAGTGGTCCCCAAAATGAATGGGAAGTGGTGGAAATGTGTTGACTATAGAGAACTCAACAAGGCAATGCAAAAATACCATTTTCCCCTTTCGTTCATCGATCAAGTCCTAGATACACTGGTAGGGAAGAAATTCTTCTCTTTCCTGGATGGCTTCAGTGGCTACAACCAAATTCAGATTGCCCCTGAAGACCAGGATAAAACTACTTTTACCTGCCCGTGGGGAATGTTTGCTTACAGGGTATTACCTTTTGGATTGTGCAATGCACCTGCTACATTCCAAAGAGCCATACTCAGTATTTTTGCAGACTTGATAAATGAAGGATTGGAAGTGTACATGGACGATTTCACACCCTATGGAGATGACTTTGAACAGCATTACAGACATTGGAGAAAGTCCTGGAGTGGTGTATCACTACTAGGCTATGCTTAAGCCACGAGAAGTGCCATATGATGATGACAGAGGGCCTGATCCTGGGTCATTTCATTTCAGCAACTGGAATTCAGGTAGATCTAGCAAAAATACAGGTAATCCTCTTATTAGATACTCCATGCACTCAAACATAGGTACATAGTTTTTTGGTATTTGCAGGATATTATCGTAGATTTATAAAGAACTTCTCACAGATTGCTGCACCATTATATGCCTTAACAGGAAATATTGATTTTATATGGAATGACAAATGTGAAATTGCCTTTACAGAGTTGAAACAGCTACTATCAACAGCACCAGTATTATGAGGCCCGAATTGGGATATACCATTCTAGATTTCATCAGACATGTCAGATTCAGCCATTGGAGCAGTTCTTGGCCAAGAAGAAGACAAGAAACACTACGCTATATATTACATTAGCAAAAACTTAACTCCTGCTGAGTTGAATTACACAGTAACGAGGAAAGAGTTTCTAGCTGCTATTTATGTTATTAACATATTCAGACATTATATAACTGGATACCCTGTAGTTCTATATACTGATCACTCTGCTATCAAATATTTAGCTAATAAACCCATTACGAATGGAAGAGTGACACGTTGGTTACTACTTTTGCAGGAATTTGACATAACTATAAAGGATCGACCAGGGAGGGAAAACCTTGTGGCAGATTTCCTCTCCCAAGTGCCAAGAACAGATGATGCAATGGCAGTAGAAGACCAGTTCCTGGATGAACACCTGTTTGCTGTGGCTGTAAAAACACCATGGTACGCAGATGTGGTGAATTATTTAGCAGTGGGAAAACTGCCCAAACATCTGACACTCGAAGAAAGGAAATTAATAGTGCAGCGCAACACTTGGTTCTCCTGGATCGGAGGATACCTTTTTCACACAGGGGCCGATATGCACATCCACAGGTGTATCAGGGAAGACAAAATTTATGATATCTTAAAAGCTTGCCACGATGGACCTTGCGGTGGACATTTTGCAGACCGCAGAACTGGACATAAAATTTTGCAAATGGGCTACTACTGGCCCATGATTTTTAAGGATGCTAAGAAATTTGTCCAGGCATGCGATAGTTGCCAAAGGATGGGCCACCCTGGCCAATCTGATGAGATGCCCCTGCATCCACAGCTGGTGATAGAACCCTTTGAGCGATGGGCATTAGATTTCGTTGAGCCGATCAACCCACCATCCAATCAGAAATCATATATATTGGTTGCAATAGAATACATGACTAAATGGGTGGAGGCAGTAGCATTACCAAGAGCAACAGAGGAAACAATGATTAATTTTCTTTTCGAAATTTTTGTGCGATATGGCTTACCTAGAGAAGTAATTACTGATGGGGGGGCACAATTTGTAGGCCACAAGATCGCTGCTACACTAAAGAATCATCACATTATCCACAAAATTACCTCTTTGTATCACCCGCAGGCGAATAGGCAGGTGGAGAGTACCAACAAAGTAATTGAAGCTATTCTAACGAAGATAGTCTCATCGCACAGATGAGACTGGGTGACTCGAATGCCAAAGGTCTTGTGGGCATATCGAATGACTTGGAGGAACACAAATGGATACTCTCCATATCAGCTGGTATTTCGTAAGGAACCCATTTTCCCCATAGAATTTGAGATACAAACGCTAAGGATAGCACAAGAAGTGGGACTGGATTTAACTGAAGCCCAGATTAATAGACTACAACAAATAAATGAATTAGATGAAATTCGACTATTGGCTCTACAACATACTGCACTCATTCAACAACAAAGAGCCAAGTGGCACGATTCCCTGATTAAGAAAAAGACATTTCATGAGGGCGACTAGGCACTTCTTTATGATTCCAGGTTTCAAGACTTCCCTGGTAAACTGCAGACTAGATGGTTAGGCCCCTATGAAATAAAGGAAGTACATGACAATGGCACTCTTACATTGGCCACCATTGATGGGTCTGGTTTTTCCTTTAAAGCAAATGGGCATCAGGTGCGCCTCTACCAAAAACCACTTACAAGAGAATCCTTTTACCAGTAGATACGCGAGGACTCCACCATGCAAATTCTAGCTGCAGAAGGCAATCCTTCGGCAGCTTCATTGTTGTAAAAAGTTATTTCTTTTTGTAAAAATTGTAAATATGATTGCTGATTTGATTTTCTACGTTTTTTGTTTGTTTTCTGTTCCCACTTTGGAACAACACTTTTTCGATTTTGCTGTTCCCACTTCGGAACATCACTCTTTGTTTTTTGTTGTTTTCACTTTGGAACAACACTTTTTGTTTTTTCTGTTCCCACTTCGGAACAACACTTTTTGTTTTTGTTATTCCCACTTTGGAACAACAATTTTTGTTTTTTGCTGTTCCCACTTCGGAACAACAGTTTTTGTTTTTGCTGTTCCCACTTCGGAACAACACTTTTTGTTTTTGCTGTTCCCACTTTGGAACAACACTTTTTGTTTTTGCTGTTCCCACTTCAGAACATCACTTTTTGTTTTCGTTGTTCCCACTTCGAAACAACACTTTTTGTTTTTCGTTGTTCCCACTTCGGAACAACACTTTTTGTTTTTGCTGTTCCCACTTCGGAACAACACTTTTTGTTTTTGCTATTCCCACTTCGGAACAACACTTTTTGTTTTTGCTGTTCCCACTTTAGAACAACACTTTTTTTTTTGCTGTTCCCACTTTGGAACAACACTTTTTGCTTTTGTTGTTCCCACTTCGGAACAACACTTTTTGTTTTTTTATTGTTCCCACTTCGGAACAACACTTTTTGTTTTTACAGTTCCCACTACGCAATAACACTTTTTGTTTTTTTGCTGTTCCCACTTCGGAATAACACTTTTTGTTTTTTTGCTGTTCCCACTTCGGAACAACACTTTTTGTTTTTTTGCTGTTCCCACTTCGGAACAACACTTTTTTTTCGCTGTTCCCACTTCGGAACAACACTTTTCGTTTTTGCTGTTCCCACTTCGGAACAACAATTTTTGTTTTTGTTGTTCCCACTTCGCAACAACACTTTTTGTTTTTGCTATTCCAACTTCGGAACAATACTTTTCGTTTTTGCTTTCCCACTTCGGAACATCAATTTTTATTTTTAAGTCGGAACAACACTTTTTGCGTTTTTTTGCTATTCCAACTTCAGAACAACACTTTTTGCGTGTTTGCTGTTCCAACTTTGGAACAACACTTTTTGTTGTTTGCTATTCAAATACCACCTTTTTTTTAGAGTGTTTTGTTGTTCCTTCTTTGGAACAACATTTTTGCTTCTTGAAGTCATGTGTTTTCTAAACAACACCCTTTTCCTTGCATTATTGTGATGTTGAACAACACTTGCAAGATTATTCCTAGCTCATCTTAGCCCCATTTTTCTGATTCCCTTTCATGGCATGAAGTACAATACTTTTATGAGGACAAGAATTATGGATTCTATTGAAGTAGGTGAATACCCTTAATGTTATGATCTTTAACAAGACAACTTTTTGATCATAGATTTCTTTTTTTTTTTTAAATGAGGGACACAATTATTTATATATTAATTTACTGTATTTATTTCTGCTGTATATGATACTGATTGATCATCTTTACCATGCTGGTTCCACCCCTCCTAGTTATAATCCTCTTTGTCTATTATAAGTGAGATTATGGGTATATTTTTTTATTGATATGTTTAACTTCTTCCACCATCCCTGCTCTTAAGGAGTATTGATCCTCCCTGTATTTATTATAAAAATGTGTAATAACAACAAATTTTGCCTACAGATAGAGGATATGGGGTCTCATTAAGAGCCAGCCTACCATGTTCAAAAGGATGTAGCAATGTGACATTCCCACTATGGCCACCACACTAGGGTTATGATCCAGTGGATGGCTAAAATATCCTTGGAACAGGAGGTCTCATCACGAGCTGGCCTGATCACTTTTGCTACTTCCCAGTGAATGGCAGTGTGGTCATCTAGTTACCATGCTACCACACTGATCTCTTTTGTAGAAACAACAATGGAATTCTCCAACTATAAATTGAGGATCCTAGCTCATATGGGTTAAAAAGCAACTTTGTCGAGGCTATGGATGCCTGCTGGCAACAAAATCTTTGCTTATGGTCTTGAAGTTCTATTTTCAACATCAATAGTTATTATAATACCCTCTTCTTACTTTTCTTTTTATTAGAAGAATTATTTCCCTAATTTCTCCCTACCTTGAACCTTTATGCATGAGTTAATGTTTTTAATCAATCATATCATTTTCAGCCAGAATATCATCAACAAAGCATCTTTTTCTTGCATATTGTTGTCCTTTTTCCTTACCGCATAACCTATCATCAACCAAAGCATCTTGTCTCTTATCAATAACCATCATTACACACCTCGCTTTCATTATATCCATACCTTTTACAGTCCTTTCATTAATATATGTACTCTATCTCATATTAATGTCGTATCTTTCACCCTTGTACGTTGCCGTCAGAACAACATTTCCCCGTCCATTCGGTCGTAGGCGACCTCTCATCTTGAAGGAGGGAGGGGACCTCCATTACACTCGTGCATGCGTTATAACTATTTTATTGGATTTCATAGGTTGATATGGTACTCTATGATCACGCGGCATGTGGCAAAAAAATAGTCCTTGAATTGATTAATTATCATAGAAATATCGTTTAACATTGTAAAACTTAGCTGTTACAACTACTCGCTGTTCTATCTCTCTGTCGCTGTATGTTGATGTGTTTTCTCCATTGCACTAATCCTTTGCAATAGTAGGAAGAACTCAAGCATTATGGGTGGTAAGATAGTGCATTGAGAACCTTTAGTGCTGAAAGTCTCCGATAGAGCCAGGGAAATTCTGGTCCGCGCAAGGTGGATATCATATTTCACAAGATTTCAGTCCCCTAGTGAGGAAATCACTATTGAATTTCTACAACATCTGCAGAATGGGAAATCCCTGGTGAGAGGTAGAAGAATCACAGTATCAAACACTATAATAGCTGAAGTATCTGGGCTGTCGGTGGAAGCAACTACATGGCCAAAAAAACATGTAATGTTTCAAGACACGGTGGACATTTCAGAGATGCAGATGAGGAATTAACTAAGAAAGGCAAGGGCATACAACCATCTTCTCTGGCAGAACCATGGCATGAGTTGGCAAGTGTTGTCCAGAGGTACATTACCTGTGATGGACGATGAGATGTGGTAAGACCATGACAACTCAAACTTTTAGCTTTTTAAAAACTAAATATCATTGTTGATATGCCATCTTTCTTGAATTCATCGCTACATGATACCGCCGATAGAATAGGACGGGATAGGCACCCTGAAACCGTAGTTAGCCACCATGGATTGATTAGACTAATTGTTACCCATAACCTTGTTCAACAAAACTTAACTTGGGATGGTCTCATAGCTCCCCTGGAGATTACTTAAAACCCTGCAATCCAAAATCCTGCAATTTTGGAGATAAGCCAGTAGAGCCCTGTTCTGAAAAGGAAAGAGACTACCTGCACAAACATTGAACTCCATTAGCGCAGGTGGTATGCAAGGTTAAATATAGCCCAGAGAATGTCTGTAAATCCACAAGATAGTGCTGAAAAACTTGCGGAACCATCCAGACCAATTAGTATATAGAACTCTGAGTCGGAACCAGAGGAAGAACTTGAACAAGGGGAAGAGGCCAATTCAGAACAAGAACCCAAGGAAGAGGACAAACCAGACTTATTGCAAGAAAGGGCACAACACTTTGATGATGACCTGGAAAATGAAGAAGAACCTCCTCAAACATCAGCCATGAGCCCCCAAAATGATATTTTGCAGTATTTTGAGACAGGGATGGCTCAGGTCCTAACAAATCTGAATACATACATGTAGCCTGGAGGATCACTTGATCCTAACCTAATGGAAGCTCAATCCCTAGAAGATTATGGGCATACAGAAATTTTTCCTTCTTCAAAAGCTACAGACCAGGAAAAGGAAGCAAACACATAAGTTATTCATGAATCAGACAACCAGTCTGGTGACATAGTTCTATTGGAACACAACCATGATAAACAACAAGAATCTTTAGATACAGAAGCTATCGAAAAGCTTGTTAGTGTAAAGGATTCTCCTCGGAAGAGGTGAGTAGCCGGAGCAAAACTAAAGAAGCTGAGACAAAAATACCAAAATCTTCAAACGATGGTTAAAAGGATACGTCGGAAGATTAAAGAAATTGCAAATGACAAAGCCCATGACACTACTCCTGAGGTAGTCTTTGTGGCTGTGCAAACAGAAATATGTAAGGGTAGGTCAACATAAACCCAAACCAAACTCATTCCTACTCAAACAATAGTCACCTAGGTAAATTCACATGCAGACCTAGTGGATGCAGCCATTCAGATGGAGGGTTGGTCCTCCCACAATAAGGAAGTATAGATCGAGGAAATATCCTCTCGTAGCACAGGCACTCAGACAGAAGAGCAAGCCAAGGATATCCTGTCAAGCAAATACCCTATTCTTCTAAAGCTATAGGAAGAATTTATGGAAGCCCAACTTGCTCTAGAACAATGTGAACAAGAGATAGTTCCCCTGCAAAAATATCAAGAGTTGTAGAAACAGTTTAGGGAATTAACCATTACTGAGAATGGGACTTTTGATAGATTTAGACAGGAAGAAGAAAAGCTGAAGAAGGTGAAGACCAAGCTAGATAGAGCCAGGAATCAGATAGACACCATTTGCTTGCTATATTTGGATGTCTTAACATGTAGGTCCCCTGCCACAAATTATGCCTTGTTCTTATTAAAACAATACTTATTGTTAAAGATTAAAGCCATAAGAGCTGGTAAGCCAATCAAATTAAAGACAACTAAAGATTTTATAAGGTGCTGCAAGGAACATGGGGAAAAAGTCCAAAGGCTTCTTTGCAAATTTTATCTACATAATTTCATATTAGAAGAAGTGGATAAGAACCCTAGCCCTTTTGTTGGAGATATTCAATTCTAGGCTTTTATCTCTTTTGCAGTTAATCAACTTAAGTGGTTTAAGGCGTATAATTCGTTCCAAAGACAGGAACATGGGTTGGATCTCTGGGTAAGGAGTGAGCCTACTCACCCTTTGCAACTGTTTGCTAAACATAAAAGGTTAATGACACAAGAAGGCGTGATTCAAATTTTAGGGCCCATACATAAGGAAATTGTACAGAAAGGAACAACATATTTCCTCTCCATCCAGGAAAGATCCCTGACTGCATCCAAAATGAGATGGATGGTCTCAACTAACAGTGTTAAGGAAAGAGAACCATTTAATTATGGGAACTTCAAAGTTGCTGCAAGCCGGTTAATCACATACAACAATCTTATCTTGAGGGAAGAGCCTTATTGGTTGGGATGCCGATTTAGGTGTCCCATTATTTGGTATCCTCCTGAAGGGTATCAGTTTGACTATGAGTTACTTGAGGCACATGAACAGATAGACTTTGTAAATTTGGCACAAAATCATGGTTTTAGGCCTGATAAGGAAACCTCTTTCCAGTTTACTCCTTAACTACGTTACATAGGAACCATTTATTTGTCATGAGGACATGAATAAAGGTAAGCATGGGAGTATGTTGAGCCTTGCAATAGGTATGTATTTACTCTTGATTATTGTCTTTTTCCTCCTTCCTTATCCATTTTGTGCCATGATATAATAACATATTGATAGGATTTTTATAAGGAATGAATTAAAATGCTCTTGATACGATTTGACTGACCAAACTAACTCTCATTACCTTTTCTGTAGAAAAACAGTAGATGGAACAACTGATGTTCCAAAGTCGGAACAACAAAAGCTAATTAAGGGAAATAAGACGCGTCATGTGCGGTTGAACCCAGGGACGAATTGAGAATATCAGCGCAGGATAGAAGAATTGTCTGAAGATAGCATTTAGTTCTGAATCCCTCAGGATCTCTTGATCCTGAGGGATCACATTTATCTTTTTTCCTCTTGATTAAAAAGGGAAAACTAAAGAGGGATCTCTCGTCTTTTACTTGGATTGTAATTTTAATTTACAGAAGTGTGATTCTGAAGGAAAATATCATATTGTAATGACAAGTGACTTTGATGATTAATATACAACTTGCGTTGCTGTTCATTCAGATATTCTAAAATAGCTAATCAGTGTTCGCTAGTGGCTAGGGCCCGGTCCTTGGTGGGTCTTACTGTTGTTCCTTGTTTTATGCATTTTTTAGTTTCTTGCAAGTTTATTCTGCTTTATAGTTTTGAAGTCGATTTATTTTTGTTAATTTGGATTTTTGGTATTCATTTCATTAATGCGCAATCCTAGTTGGTTTTATTTAATTCATATCATGGATTGAATTAGTTATCAGTTAAAGAATCATTTCTGGTTAATTAAAGAATAGAGCGTGATTGATTAAATGATTTCCTTCTATCTAGTAGTTTAAGTTCAACTGAAAGAGCTCAGTTAATGCTATGGTGCTCTCGGTTGATTATCATTTGAAGTTGGTTGATTAAGATTGAATTACGGTTCCATTTGAGATTGAGTCATGATGCTTAGATGAATCATTTCCTTTAAAGTTACAAGCTTGATATTTATGATTGCATCCATTTACTCTTGTATTGAATTTAATAATTTATTTTAAAGCATTATTCTATGGATTTATAGCTTGCACATATTGTGTACACTCTTGGAATAAAAAGAATTACCCAAGTTGATAATTAATGTGAGGCAATTAGGAGTTTTAAAAGACACCTTTTAGCACCCAAAAATAAGAATCTTAGAAGACCTACATCATCAAAATAAAGGAAACATTTGCAAGGCAAGGATATTTAAGATCCTATGATGTAATATTCAAAGGAAAGTTCATGGACCAAAGAAGATGTCTCATTGGGAATCCCATTCATGGTTTTCAAGAAAAGAATGATATGCAGGAAAGCTAAGATGAAGCAAGAATGGCCACACCAAAGGATGATCAAAGGAGAATCAAGATGAGGTACGTATGCTTTAAATTTTAAGTCATGTTATCATTTGTATATTGTTGAGTCATAGATATAGTTCTATAACATGATAAAGCATGAAAGAATCTCTTTCACCAAAAACATGCTCAAAATCATGTACCACAATGCAATTAAGGTCAACAAAAGAATATTCTCACATAAGGAGCATAATATTACTGACTAGGAAGAAAGAAGAAATGCTGACAAGTCCAGAAAGAAAGAAATGAAGTAATTCTCGCATAGGAAGCATTAGATGGTTGACCTATATATCTGAGAAGAAGCAAATGAAGAAAGATATCAAGCATGTGAAGAACACCATGATCACCGAGGATCACTATTTGATAAAATGCCTTGAAGATATCTCCCAAAAGAAGGCAGGACAACTTTGATAAAGGAATAAAGGACCATTGACACCTATGAAGGCCTTAGAGATACAAAAGGTGCAGATAACTAATTCTACTCTACAGAGATGTCGTGATGAAAAAGCCATCCAACAAAAGAAAATGCAATGTTGAAGCAATATCAGGATGAAGTCATGATGGGATATTATGTCAAAGCATGTAACCTAGCAAGTACATCGAAACATCCATGAGAATAATATTCTAAAGCATAGACAAGATGAAAAAAGAGTAGCCAAGATGACAAGAAAACCTAATGAATGACAAGAAAGCCACTTTCCATGAAGGAAGTAAGACATGACAATCCAGGAAGGAAAGTGATTTATGGATGCTTCCCTACATAGAATAAGTTTGAACAAATACTTCATGACCTCAAGAAAGGAACGAGATCCTAGTTAAGAAGGAGCTCTGACAGGTTGCTCATCAAGAGGGAGTTTTGGATCAGCTTGATTACAAAGGAGTGACAATTGTGTTTTCCATTTCATGGGTCATGCACTAGACTAGGATTAACAGCCGTAAGTCTATATGAAGGCCATCAATGGAAATGTAGAACACAAGATAGACACAACATTCTTGTCTTTAGTTAGAAGAAAGAATGTGAGGATTAGATAATCATCTGGAATCTGATACTCTTTGAGGATGTGTAGGGCATCTAAGACAACAATAGGCAAGAGGATTGATATTCTTTGAGGGCTAGGAACCCAAGATAAGAATAGTCCTAGAAGGTCATACTCGGAGAACACCTGGGTGGGTATGTACCTTGAGAGACAATGATGAAGGTGTCTATAAATCATTGGTCTCTCCAGCATTGTAGCTCATGGCCTCATAAAGAGATGGAGCTGTTAGTCAAGGCCTTGCACTATGACAATGCTGATGAATATGATGCTATAACAGATGGATTGCTAATTCGGTTTCTCTTATGTTAATTCCTCAAGATTGAAAATTTTCAAACACCTTGTAATGTTGTATGAATACCTCCCTAGTTAAGAGGGAGTGTTGAAGGAAATGTAACTAGGTTCAGTCTTCATAAATGTAATTTTGATATTTGTATTTATTCAAGAAAAGAGAAATTATTTTTATAGTATTTGTCAATGAGTTTCTTGCTCATTGAAAATAGGTCAAGCACATTTTAAAGTGCTTCTAGAAAGTCAAAGTCAAAATGTAATTATGATGAGACCCTTTGAGGGAATGATACATCATGTATGCCAATATACAAGGTCATGGGAACACCTCCAAGACAAGTCAAATCCTCTCCTAGCATCAAATAAGTCTCCAAGGAACAAAATGATAAATAAAAGATGAATTATCAAGTCGGCCTAATGGATAGTCAAGTCAGCCTAAAGAGGAGGGAAAAACCTATATTTATAGAGACTGCCCACTCCTAATTTGACAACACTTGTGCTCTAAAATATGTAGAAAGAAAAGAAGACAGAAGGACGCAAAAATCCAAGGAACAGGTCTACAAGGGCAACGAGATAAGGAGAAAGAACAATGAAGGTAAGAAGACAATTTCTAGGGTTTCTGTAGCCATACGTGCGAAGATAAAGGAGTCTTCCTGCGGTCATTACAATAGTAAATAACAGTGACAAGGATCTTGGTTTTGGGCTAAGAAACACGGCCTATAAGGCCTCCCCAACCTACGAAGAAGAAGGAAAACAAAACGAGGAGAGGGAGAGGGTTTTAGGGTTTCTGTCCACACGTACATCAAGTAAACCTTTGTAGATTTGACAATAGATAAAGGCAACACATTGAGAGGCATAATTCGAAGGTATAATTAGGTCTATAAGGTCTCTAAGGAAAGAAAATAAGGTTCTCCCTATAGAAAAGTAAAGAATCCCTAATGTTCTAGGGTTTCTCCTAAGAAGAAAAGAAATATGACTTAGTCAAACAACAGAAGAAGGATGAAGTACTAAGGAGCAAAGTGACAGAAGGAAGAGGTCCATGTGCCGAAAATTATAGTGAAGAAAGAGGAAGGATTTGACTTATGCTTGGAGGATATTCTAGTCAAGGGTCTATGGTTTGGAAGTTGTTCAAATAATAAGCTTCAATAAGAGAAAACTTACCTAGGGTTTTCCTCTCAAGATTGGAGAGGTTTTGTTCCTAGCAGAGAGCCAAACTTTGTGTTCTTGTTATTTTGTTTTGGTAGCAATTTGATGAAGTACACACATATGGACTAATAAGAATAAGAAGAAGCATAACCTACCAAGAAATGTAAAAAGACTCCACAAATTGTTATCAAGTAACGAATAATCACACTACACTACTTTCCCTAGATTCTTCAACACACCTCACATCTTCTCTTAATTCATTCAAGGTACCATTCTTCTATTTTGGGACATGATTTTCTCTCCCCTATAGAGGTGAAAATAACCTTATATTCAATAATTGTTGATTGCTTGGTTGGAGGATTCTCTTCTTGGAAGGCTCTCATAGTGGAATTTTGGTTCTATTGCTTGTTTAGATTTGGAGTCTAGGGTCGTACCCTTGGTGTTTCACATAGTGTTTCAAAACCTAGGGCATTGAGATAATAAATCAAGAGAGGACATAATTCACTAAACTTAACTCTTGTGGAAGAATTATCATAGCCTGAGGAAATAATTCACTTAACTTAACTCTTGTGGAATAATGATCATAGCCTCATTCCAACAATTTGCAATTATTTTATTCACACAATTTCTTGTATTTTATGTAAATTTATAGTTAACTAAAATATATAAAACCCTAAAAAATTATATATCTTATTTTTTTTTTCGTATAAAAAATCCAAAAATATTTCTATATTTAGTATCTTCACTCAATTGTGGTTTACATTGCATTTATTAATTATATCATTGGTAAAATCACCACAAAATTTGTAATTTTGGGAAGCCCTTGTTGAAAATTTGGTAGCTATGGTGGGTATTTTAATTGGCAAATGGATGGAGAAAATTCAAATTTTGAAGTTTGATCAAGTCGACCTAAAGTACATCAACACGACCCGACATGTGGAAAAACCACCTAAACCACATATAAATATGACTATGTTGGAGTTCATTTGGACATGTCTCATCGCACATCATTCAATTTGAAAATTGCAGAGGTACATCCACACGTGCGAAGGAGTCAAATGAGGTTTATGTTCTACGTTGACCAACATATATTCTTGTTTGAATTGCGTTGACTTGGGATAGTTTTCATTTGTTTGACCAAAGTTTTGACTGTCTTTGGACGCCGAAGATTATAGAGACTCATTGACCTAAACTGGTAGAAATTATGTCCAGTTTCTTGTTGGAAATCAACAAGTTTTTCAATTTTATCTTAGATTTCCATTACATGATAATTATTCGTGAGTCTGTCAGCACTATTATTATTATGTTTATTTCTTCATAAAACAATTACCATAAAACATGATGATCAAAAAAGACAATAGAACACAAGATATAGGGTCCAAGCTAACAGATTCACCCACAAGAAACCTATGAAAATTCTGAAACCTGGAATCTTACTGCAACAACTGATAATATGTCTTCTATTTGTTAAATTAATTAAACAAACTTTTTGTAGTTTCCTACGACAAATATGTAAATATCTACACTGCAGCCTTCACAAAAAAAATACTGCGGAAAATAAAAGCTGGAAAATTAGAGAAATTCTAGCACACACATAAAAATATTGACACAGTTATTTTTGGTCAATTGTTCCTGGAAAAACCCAACTTGGGAAAACCGATGTAGTAGATGAGGGTTTCTTTATTAGAAATTCAAGTATAATAATTTAGACATCAGAACATAGGAAAAATACTGAGAGAAATTTACTGACAAATTTCTCACTCTACACAGTGACTCCCTGAACTCGAGATGAACCCTTTGTCCTTTTGTGTCACCCTCTGCCCAGTAACTATGTAGAGCTCTAGTGGACTACATATCTCCTTCTCCTGGCTCTTCCAGAACTCGTTCTGCACTTCCCATATCACTGCTAATAGCCTCTCTCTCTCCCCTGCAACTCACCCTCTGGATCTATCTCATATGTTGAACTTTAGCCACTGAGAAAATCGATCTTCCTGGGAAACATTGTGTGTATTCTCCAAACCCCATCGAGTTTCTTCTTATAACCTCTTGTTGAGACATCAACGACTAAGTTTAAAACATAATCGATGGCTAAGATTGACTAGAACTCGATCCATGTCTTCTTCTAGAATATTCTCACCATGACTTGATTAATACCCTTTAATTAATCATATTTCCTAAGTTTAGACTTAGGAAACATTAAAAAATAATTAATTATTTTAATTAAATAATCTCTATGTCAAATTTCCGGAAATGATTTTTGGGTTTTGGAGATCTCATGTATTCTAGTCTCTCCACAAAATTTGAAGGATAGAACACATCTGATGCTACAAAAAAATAACACTCCCTCTTAGCGCGAAATGTGTTCTAGTTCTGCAACCTACTGAAGCAACACCTTGGCTCTGCACCAACTCATGTCATGACGTTGATGTTTGGCTTCTTTTCCCATCAATTACTGTGAAAATATGATATGCACTGCATCTGTGTTGCTGCTGACCCTGCTGTACTGTTGTCAACTACTGCATCTGCACTACAACTCCCTCTCATCAGCTGCTGGTGCAACTGAGAATCCATCTGTTTCTGCCACTGAAATGGGTTCTCCACCATACCCATATGTTCCCTGAACTGGATGAACTTAGCTCTCCCTAGAGCTTTTGTGAGTATGTATGCTACCTGATCTCCTATGGAACATACTGCAGCTAGACTACCCCACGCAGAATGCAGTCTCTGATGAAATGAAATTAGATATCAATTTACTTCGACCTATCATGAAATAAGGGATTCTCAAAGAGTTTTATGCAACTATGATTATCGCAGTAAACACTTGTCTCTCCCGTCTTCTTCTTGAACAAACTCACAAGTAACTTCCTAAGCCATATAGCTTCACACGCAGCTATGCTGGCTGCCATATATTCAACTTCTTCTGAGCTCAGTGCTACTAACTTCTGCTTGCTAGTGCACCAAGAGACCATTCTTGATCCAACACTGAAGTAGTACCCAAAGGTACTTTTCCTATCCACTTAACTACCTTCCCAATCTGCATCTGTGAATCTAGATAACCTGACGTCATCTCCTTGAGTGTATTTCAACCCAAACCCGATTGTCCCACACACAAATCTAAGAATGTGTCTAGCTACTACCCAATGTACCCTTTTTGGTTCTACCATGAATTGACTAAGGGTCTTGACAACAAAACAAATGTTTGGCATAATGTTAACCAGATACATGGGCGACCCAATAAGGTGTCTGTACAAGGTGGGGTCAACTTCCTTGCCCCCTGATACATCTATCTTCTTCCAATTTGTGATTATAGGAGTCTTCATGGGCCAAAAATATTGCATTCTAAACCTCCTCAAAATATCTGTAGCATATCTCCCTTGCCCAAGGATTTCCCCATTCTTCTACCATACTTCCAATCCTAGAAAATAGTGCATCAACCCCATATCTTTCATGTCAAATTCTGCTTCAAGGTTCCTTTTGCAGTGCTTTAGGAACCTTGATGATCTTGTTAGAAACAGGTCATCTACATACAAAACTAGAATGAGAGGCTCATTCTCCACCATCAAATAATAGAGATTGGAATCTGTATTGGTCTTGATGAATCCCAACTGCTGCAAATAACTGTTAATCCGACCATACCATGCTCTGGGTGCCTGTGTAAGCCCATATAGGGCTTTGTTCAACCTGCATACATGAGTGTGCTTCTCATGAGTCTTGAAGCCTTTTGGCTGCTCTATAGACATGTCTTCCTCTATCACCCCATTCAAGAATGTTGTCTTGATGTCCATCTAGTGAATCTCCCATCCTAACTGTGCTGCTAGGGATACAGTAGATATGATAGAGGTATATCTAGAAACTAGGGTGAAGGTCTCCTCATAGTCTATGCCTTCCTTCTGTGCATACCCCTTTTCCACGAACAAAGCCTTTTACTTCTCTACACTTCCATCTGAAACGTACTTGATCTTGTAGATCCATCTAGAAACTACACTACCTTTTGGTTTAGGTAGTACCTCCCAAACATCATTTGTCATGATAGAACTGTATTCTTCTACCATGGCATCCACCTACACTTGATGTTGTGCAAGTTCTTGAAAGCTCGAGGGTTCTGTAACTTGAGCTACCAAAGCTTGATATCTGTTAGGCTACCTGTGCTATCTCTTCTCTGTCTTAGGAGCTCTGACAAAATCCTCTGCATCCCTCAAGGTTTTATGCACTTCCTTACTAGCTCTACCAATGGTTTTCGAAGGTTTAATCATTTGCTCCTCCCATTCCTACTGCTTCATTTGCTGAGAACTCCCTGGATCTCCTACCCCTGAAGAGATATTGGTACTAGTCACCATACTCGATCCCTATGATTGTTCTCTTAGTTGTCCCACTTGCTGTCCCTACTACTGGACTAATGAATTTTCTATTGACCAATCACCTTCAGGCATTTCTCGAGATTTTATGAAAGCTAAGTCTTCCATTAACTTTACATCTCACCTCAGTACAATCTTCCTGCTGCTAGGAATGTAAATCGTGTATGCCTTTTATGTATCTCTATACCCTACGAGGAACCCCTTTTCTACAGTCTGATCCAATTTATTGTGCTTTTCATCTGGTATGTGATAGTAAGCCACACTCTCGAATATCCTTAAATGACTTACTTCGGGCTTCTTTCCTGTGAAGACCCCATCTGGCATTTTCTTCCCCAATTCTCTATGAGGTGTTCTATTTTGAATGTACATCATTGTGTTGTATGCCTATGCCAATAAAAATCTAGGCAAATCCAGGCCATACATCATAGCCTTTGCAGCCCCAACTATTGTTTTGTTCTTTCACTCCGCTACTCCATTCTGCTGAGGATTATATGGAGTTTTCTATTCTCTTTTAATGCCTTCCTTTGCGCAGAAGTCTGTGAAGTCTTTATCTATGTATTCTCCACCATTATCTGAACGTAGCACCTTGATATTTTTCCCTGTCGCGTTCTCTACAAGAAGCTTGAACTTTATGAACTTATCAAAGAACTCATCCTTGGTCTTTAAGAAATAGTCTAGGACTTCCTAGAATGATCATCAACAAAGGTGACGAAATATTCGCCACTGCTAAGACCTCTGGTGGACATAGGACCAAAAATATTTGAGTGTCTCAATCCCAACACACCATTTTCTCTGTTGTCACTTCTAGGAAATGTTGGCTTTGCGTACTTCCCAAGTATGCATCCTCTACACACATCATCGTGCTCTGTGTTGAGAAATGGAATTACTGTTACAATTTCTTTGAGCATCCTAAGTGCTCCATGGTGCAAATGTCCCATCCTCCCATGCCATAGTTCGTTTAGCTCCTTCCCACTTCTATTATCATTGCCTATCAGGGCCATTTGAGAATCGAGTTATACACCTATATAATCTGTTGTTCCAAGCTCCAATCTATCTCACCTTCTTCCATCTAGAGTGTTTGACATACACTTTCTTCCCCATGAAGTGTACATCATACCCCTTGTCCTGCAACTGGGACACTTAAATTAGGTGCATACCCAATCCTGGCACATGCAGTACATTAGTAGCACTAGTGTTCGCTCCTATTTCTATCTGAAATTCTATCGTGCCTCTCTACAGGAGTACATTTAGTTATGTTACCCATAGTGATCTAGAAGTCCATATGCTCCTCCTGATAGCTAGATAAATATTCTATAACTCATGTCATATAAGCTGAAGCTCCACTATCAATATACTAGACAATAGATGATGTTGAACCTAACAAGCATGCAAACTCATCCTCCAACCTGGAAGATAATTCTGAGGCTTCCTGATAGTTGATTTTGTCCATGATTTTCTGTGTTATTTCTCCTTTCCTTCCTGATTTTATTATGTACTAGAAAACTGGGTCACATACGAAGATATGCTCTACAAGGAAAACACTGCTACTCCCTCTGCCTCTGGTAATCTTTGATCTGGGAAATTTGTTCTCTGTTGACTCTCTCAGGGAAATAATTTTTTCGTCAAAAAGTCAACCCTTCTGGCCAAGAACTGGGTTGCCTCTTGGGGTTTCTAACTGCTACCTACATAGAGTTTACAAATTCCTCTTCCCTTCTTCTATTGAGCTCTCTGGCTTATGTTATGTGCTCTAATACTGTGTGAAAATTCCAAAACCTGGAATCCTACTACAACAACTGATAATATTTATTCTATTTGTTAAATTAATTAAAAACCTATTTGTAGTTTCCTATGAAAAATATTGAAATATATACACTGTAGCCTACAGAAAACAAATATTGCGGAAAATAAATGCTGGAAAATTAGAGAAATTATAGCACACACATAAAAATATTGACACAACTATTTTTGGACAATAGTCCCCAGAAAAACCCAACTTGGGAAAACTGGTGTAGTAAACGAGCATTTCTTTATTAATTCTTCAACATAAATTCAAGTAGAAGTATTCAAACATCAGAACAGAGGAAAAATACTAAGAGAAATTTATTGACAAATTTCTCACTCTCCACAATGACTCCTTGACCTTGAGATGAACTCTTTGTCCATACGCTGGGTTTTTGCGTCACCCTCTACGCGGAGCTCTAGTGGACTGTGTCTCTCCTTCTCCTGACTCTTATGGAACTCATTCTACACTTCTTGGATCACTGATGAAATCCTCTCTCTCTCTCCCCTGCAACTCACTCTCTGGCTCTATATCCTCTGCTGAACTTCAACCACTAAGAAAATCGATCTGCCTAGGAAACTAAGTAGTTGTTAGTCTATATTCTCCAAGCCCCATCGAGTTTCTTCTTATAAACTCTCATTGGGACATCAACAACTAAGATTAAAACATAATCAATGGCTAATATTAACTCGAAATCGATGCATGTCTTATTCTAAGATATTTTCACCATGACTTAATTAATATCCTTTAATTAATCATATTTCCTAAGATTAGACTTAGGAAAAATTAAAAAACGTGATTAATTATTTTAATTAAGTCATCTCTAGGTGGAATTTTTGGAAACGATTTCTGGGTTTTGGATATCTCATGTATTCTAGACTCTCCACAAATTTTCAAGGCTATAAAACATTTGATGTTACAAAAAGTAACACTCACTCTTAGCGAGGAATGTGTTCTAGCGCTGCAACCTACTGAAGCAACACCCTGTCTCTGCACCACCTCCTGTCATGCTACTCTACCCATTAAGTACTGCACAACTCTAATATGTGCTGTATCTATGCTTCTGTTGACCCTACTGTAATGTTGTCAACCACTACATCTGCATTGCAACTCCCTCTCATATGCTACTGCTGCAACTGAGAACCCATCTGTTTCTACTACTGAAATGGGTTCTCCACCATACCCATCTATTCCTTGAACTCAATGAACTTAGCTCTCCCTAGGGCTTTCGTGAGTATTTCTGCTACTTCATCTCCTGTGGGAACATACTACAGTTGGACTTCCCCTTGCTGAATGCACTCTTTGATGAAATGACATCTGATATCAATGTTCTTTGGCTTATCATGAATTACTAGATTCTTTAGAGAGTTTTATGCAACTCTGATTATCACTGTAAACATTGGTTGATGCCATCTTCTTCTTGAAAAAAATCCCGAGTATCTTCCTAAGCCATATAGCTTCACATGTAGCTTTGCTGGATGCCATATATTTGGCTTCTAGTGAGCTCAGTGCTACTGACTTGTGCTTCCTCCTGCACCAAGAGACCATCCTTGATCCAACACTAAAGCAATACCCGAAGGTACTTTTTCTGTCCACTGAACTACTTGCCCAATATGCATCTATGAATCGACATAATCTGAGTCATCTCCTCGAGTGTATTTCAACTCAAATATGATTGTTCCACACACATATCTAAGAATGTGTCTAGCTACTACCCCATGTATCCTTTTCGGTTCTACCATGAACTAACTATGGCTATTGACAACGAAACAAATGTTTGGCCTAGTTTTAACAAGATAAATGAGCGACCCAATGAGCTGTCTGTATAACGTGGGGTCAACTTCCTTGCCCCTTGATGCATCTATCTTCTTCAAATTCATGATCATAGGCATCGTCATGGGCCAACAATCCTGCATTCTAAACCTCTTCATAATATCTGTAGCATATCTCCCTTGCCCAAGGAAGATCTCCCCATTTTTTTGCCATACTTCAAATCCTATAAAATAGTGCATCAACCCATATCTTTCATGTCGAATTCTGCTTCAAGGTTCCTTTTGTAGTCCTTTATGTGTTGGCATTATGATGCATGTGTTGTACTTGATGGCAAACAACTCATAGAAGATCAACTCACTTATATATATCTAGATGAATCTACGGAAGAGATATCAGATGACAATTCTTAGTATGACAAGTCCAAAGGGGGAGATTGTTGGCATTATGAGACAAGTGTTGTCCTTGATTGCAAATCACACAAATGATAAATTATAGTGCAGCAAATTTATTTGATAAATTATAGTGCAACAAAGTTTCCTTCATATAGAGAAATGTTCACGCACTTTTATGCAGAGAAAAGTTTATTTCATGTAGAGAAAAGTTCACACACTTTTATGCAGAGAAGAGTTTATTTCATGTAGAGAAATGTTCACGCACTTTTATGCAGAGAAAAGTTTATTTCATGTAGAGAAAAGTTCACGCACTTTTATGCAGAGAAGAGTTTATTTCATGTAGAGAAATGTTCACGCACTTTTATGCAGAGAAAAGTTTATTTTATGTAGAGAAAATTTTACGCACTTTCATGCAGAGAAAAGTTCCCTTCATGCAAGAGAAAAGTTCACGCACTTTCATGGTTGGTTCATGGTATTAGTTCGATAGTTTTTGATCCTATGGTTTTGGCCCGTAGTATTGCATCCAAAAGTGTTGATCTCACACACTTTCATGGTTGGTTCATGGTATTAGTCCGATAGTTTTTGATCCTATGGTTTTGGTCCATGGTATTGCATCCAAAAGTGTTGATCTCACGCACTTTCATGGTTGGTTCATGGTATTAGTCCGACAGTTTTTGATCCTATGGTTTTGGTCCGTGGTATTGCATCCAAAAGTGTTGATCTCACGCACTTTCATGGTTGGTTCATGGTATTAGTCCAACAATTTTTTGATCCTATGGCTTTGGACCGTGGTATTGAGAAAGGACTAAGGCTATAAAAGAGGAAGGAGATCATTTGGCAAAGCATCATCTGAATTATTGAATATCTAGATCTGGAATACTGTGATTGGGTTATGGTGCAGATCTGGATCTGAGCTAAAGAGGGATCTCACCGGTTGATGGAGAACAAGATCTAAGGATAGATTGGGATCAAATGGTTTGAAATGAACCATCTCTATATAGTTGATTATGCTTATTCTAGATCTGTATACTGACGCTTGTAATGATTTGAACTGGGTATAAGTTAAGTTTGAAATCACTGCAAGTCATGATTGAATATTTATAGATCTGTATGCGGGTTGGCTTTGGTGAAAGCACGTATGTACGCAGGTTTGGTTCATTGTAATAGCATATACCATTTGAGCTATGATGTTTAAAGTTACAGGTGGTTCAGGTTGTTGATGTGTTCTGATGACTGTTTAATGGTGTTAGTATTCTACATATTCAGTTTGATTGATTGTGTTGATGGATGAGATCTAGTAATGGATCTAATGGACTAGATCGGGTTGCTAACACTCATATTATCCTGGTATATGTATTGATCTGGTGATTGGGTGATTCAAAAGATTGATTGATTATGTGCTTCAATGATATTTATGGGTCCAGTATGAAAATTGGATGAAACGTGGCCTTTCAGATTATGTGTTGTGCTTCAGGTGTATCCAGTCTGAAAATGTATGAAACGTGGTACCCGGAGGAGAGAAGATTGTAGGCCGGCGCCTACGTACTAGTATCTTAGCTAGTACAAGAGCTACGGGGGTGGTAGCTCCTTTCCAGTAGCAGTTGAAAACTTTGGAGCATTGTAGCAGGTAGCAGCCTGCGTACTAGTAAATAGATCGGCTAGTACAAGAACTATGGGGGTTGTAGCTCTCTGCAGGTAAAAGCCTGCGTACTGGTATAAGACTGCACCAGTACAGAAATATTGTAAAAGGATTTTCTTATTAAGAATAAGATTGAGATGACTTGCAGCAGGTGGTTTTCTCCCACATTGGGTTTCCACCTTATATCATGGTGTTCATGTGTGTGGCTTATGTGTGATGATTTGTTCTATTTTACTGCACCTGTTTATTGTTAATATGGTTGATAATGTTCTAATGCACTCATTAAGGATCAACTAACTGAATCATAAGAAGTTGTGGAAGTAGCATATATGAATCTGAATATGGAAATGAAAAAGTTTTATTGATGTGATAATACTGATTCACCCCCCCCTCTTAGTATTATTTCCGACAATTGGTATCAGAGCAGGTCCTTTGGTAGAAGCTTGATCGCTTGAAGGAGATCCGTGGAACAATGGGAAAGAAGCTTAAGAAGAAATCTCGTAAGAAGAAGAAGACATCTCAGAAGAACTATGACAGTGGGAGAATCGATTGGGGATTAGGTATAAGAAGCTCTTCAGATTCAGATTCAGATTCAGAATCATTTCAGGATGAAGATGAACTATCAGGTATGAATTTGCTATCCTCTGATGTTCCAGCTATCTATCCATTTGGAAAAGATGGAAGTGATAACGAAACAACTGAATGTGCTCTTATGGGTGAGGAAGAAGGATATCAAATCGAAGCAGAATTTAACAGGCTGACAAACAAAATTAGTGAACAAGAAAGACTTCTGAACATAAAGAGTGGTGCCCTCAAAGAAGCTGTTACTAGACAAAAGGCTCAACGAGAGTTATTCAAGGAGAAATATCAAAAGTTGCAGGTTGAAGCAACATCTCTAAGAAATGAAGTCAATGAAAAGAACACAACCATCAAGAAACTCAAAGATAGATCCAGTTACTATGAAAGTCTTGAAGCCACGATCCGCTCTCTAAAGGAAGATCTTGAAGAATCAAAGAAGCAGAATAAAGATCTAGTCCAAGATATTGAAAAATAGGGAAACGAAGTTATCAACTTAAAATCTCAGCTAGAATGTGCCTTCAGAATTCGTCAAATGCAACAGGATCTGAATGAAGAACAAGAAAAGGAGATTCTCAAGCTAAATCATCAGTTGGAAGAAGAAAGGAAAGCTGAAGAAGACATGAAGAAGCAATATCTAGAAAAAGAAGAACAACTTCAGGTTGAGGTAAATATCTTGAAAAGTAAATTAGAAGAAAAGGATAAGCTCTTACGTTTTCAAGATAGTACTAAAGTCTTGGATGATATTCTTAATAGTCAAGAATCTCCTGCTATCAAAACTGGTCTTGGCTTTCATGAATCTGTTGAAGGTGAATCTAGTTCACAAGGTGAGGCAAGGAACTCTAAAGAGAAATCTAAAATGATCAACAAGGAGATAATAGAGATGAAAGGTCAATCTCATCATCAACCAAGGAAAGAAATTCTTCAAAGAAAATCTTTTACTCCTCCTATGAATAATGTTGAATGTTATGTATGTCATAACCTTGGACATGTTGCAGCCAGATGTAGAAGAAGAAGGGTTCAAGATCATCAAACAAACAGATCATCTCAGTCAAGGTACTTTAATGGATATTGCTTTGCTTGCAATATGTTTGGTCACAAAGCTGCTGATTGATACAAAAGGAATATGAAACATGTAAGATGTTATGCATGTAACAAGCTTGGACATATAGCAAAGGAATGCAGGAACAAAGCACGGACATCACACCAAAAGGAGAAAACATCATCACACTTGAAGATATGGAAGAAAAAGGAAGTTCAGTCAGAAAGTGGCGGCACAACACATTATACAGACATAACAGAGGGAGCCGGAAGTGTAAAACTTCAATCTCCTACGCAAGATTGATAAAGGGAAGTTGCATATATACGCGAATTTGTTACTGCACAGTCGCGTATATGATTGTTTGAGGAAAGGCAGTAGGGACAGATTCAAGAAAAGGATCAGTTTTGCTCTAATTGATAATGGTTGCATTTTGCTAATGATGTGTGGATATGATGGTTAGAAGTATTTTGGTTCTAACTTGATATTGCTGATGTATTGATACTTCTTAATATGCATGATCAGATCTGACAGATGGCACAGGTTTAGGGGGAGCATATGCTCTTAATGCATTGTTGGCATTATGGTTAATAGTCCTTGGTGATGATGCTTATATGGATAAATGATTCATCTTGCTATGATATGGGTATGAGTTGTTCAGATGATTCTTGGGGTTACATAGTTGATATTTAGATCAGATTTGTGGTTGATTCTCTAATGGTGCTTACATGGTGATCTTCATAAGGATAAGGAGAAGTACATAGCTTGAATTCACATCTTCTTTACTTGATGATGAGTCACTCATATGCTGTTGTCGTCATATGCATAAAGATCATATATTACAGTTATGATGCATGATTCCTATTGTTCTTGGCACATATATGGATGAGGATTGTTGGCTGGATACATGGATGATTATTCAATGTTGCATTGTTGGAGACATGATGATGATGAGTTATTACCTATATGATGATAGGTTGTTATATTCCCAATTGATGATACTTGGTTCATGCAGATCTGGATGGCTATGGTGTTTCTCTCATATGATAGAATGTGAATGTTTCTATATATACAAAATTCTGTTAGCTGATACAGGCATACCTTGATGATTCATGCACTAATACAAGTTGCTGGTCTAGTTGCTGTTGACAGATACTATGGAGCAGATCATACAATGTCGTTGCTGATGTTTATCATGATCTTATTTAGGTGTTTGGTCTCTATATAAATGTCATGTATATCATTCGATGTAAAGGTCATATCAAGACTCATGATGTAATAGTGTATCTCTATCTTTTGTAGTCATTTGATGAGATCTCTTCAGGACATGTAACGGCCTATGTTGGTTTCCCCACTATGCCTGGGATGAATGATGTTATTCTCTTATGTTATCTGTAAACTTTTGGTATATCACCATTGTGATGGGAGATAGATGTATGTATGAGTCTTTGGTGATAGGAAGGTCATTTATGATGTATAGAGTCATGTACTTCTTGTAGAACATCTTTTTGCAGACCTTGCTTAACAGTCAGGGGGAGCATGAACAAGAATATTTTAGCAGAGCAGAGATTTCAGCATGTTCTCAGAAAAAGCATGGACAGATTGGTGCACCATGGCATATACAAAGGGGGAGCTCATTTAGAGATTTCAACAGGTACTCAGGGGGACTATGAACAACGGAATGCCTTTCTAGGAAAGAGAATATCTTGGTTCGCCCTTTGCCCTTGATGTCAAAGGGGGAGAGTGATTTGGTATTGTTGCCATCAAGTCCAAAGGGGGAGATTGTTGGCATTATGATGCATGTGTTGTAATTGATGGAAAACAACTCATAGAAGATCAACTCACTTATATATATCTAGATGAATCTACGGAAGAGATATCAGATGACAATTCTCAGTATGACAAGTCCAAAGGGGGAGATTGTTGGCATTATGAGACAAGTGTTGTCCTTGATGGCAAATCACACAAATGATAAATTATAGTGTAGCAAATTTATTTGATAAATTATAGTGCAACAAAGTTTCCTTCATATAGAGAAATGTTCACGCACTTTTATGCAGAGAAAAATTTATTTCATGTAGAGAAAAGTTCATGCACTTTTATGCAGAGAAGAGTTTATTTCATGTAGAGAAATGTTCACGCACTTTTATGCAGAGAAAAGTTTATTTCATGTAGAGAAAAGTTCATGCACTTTTATGCAGAGAAGAGTTTATTTCATGTAGAGAAATGTTCACGCACTTTTATGCAGAGAAAAGTTTATTTTATGTAGAGAAAATTTTACGCACTTTCATGCAGAGAAAAGTTCCCTTCATGCAAGAGAAAAGTTCACGCACTTTCATGGTTGGTTCATGGTATTAGTTCGATAGTTTTTGATCCTATGGTTTTGGCCCGTGGTATTGCATCCAAAAGTGTTGATCTCATGCACTTTCATGGTTGGTTCATGGTATTAGTCCGACAATTTTTTATCCTATGGTTTTGGTCCGTGGTATTGCATCCAAAAGTGTTGATCTCACACACTTTCATGGTTGGTTCATGGTATTAGTCCGACAGTTTTTGATCCTATGGTTTTGGTCCGTGGTATTGCATCCAAAAGTGTTGATCTCACGCACTTTCATGGTTGGTTCATGGTATTAGTCCAACAGTTTTTTGATCCTATGGTTTTGGACCGTGGTATTGAGAAAGGACTAAGGCTATAAAAGAGGAAGGAGATCATTTGGCAAAGCATCATCTGAATTATTGAATATCTAGATCTGGAATACTGTGATTGGGTTATGGTGCAGATCTGGATCTGAGCTAAAGAGGGATCTCACCGGTTGATGGAGAACAAGATCTAAGGATAGATCGGGATCAAATGGTTTGAAATGAACTATCTCTATATAGTTGATTATGCTTATTCTAGATCTGTATACTGACGCTTGTAATGATCTGAACTGGGTATAACTTAAGTTTGAAATCGCTGCAAGTCATGATTGAATATTTATAGATCTGTACGCGGGTTGGCTTTGGTGAAAGCACGTATGTACGCAGGTTTGGTTCATTGTAGTAGCATATACCATTTGAGCTATGATGTTTAAAGTTACAGGTGGTTCAGGTTGTTGATGTGTTCTGATGACTGTTTAATGGTGTTAGTATTCTACATATTCAGTTTGATTGATTGTGTTGATGGATGAGATCTAGTAATGGATCTAATGAACTAGATCGGGTTGCTAACACTCATATTATCCTGGTATATGTATTGATCTGGTGATTGGGTGATTCAGAAGATTGATTGATTATGTGCTTCAATGATATTTATGGGTCCAGTATGAAAATTGGATGAAACGTGGCCTTTCAGATTATGTGTTGTGCTTCAGGTGTATCCAGTCTGAAAATGTATGAAACGTGGTACCCGGAGGAGAGAAGATTGTAGGCCGGCGCCTACGTACTAGTATCTTAGCTAGTACAAGAGCTACGGGGGTGGTAGCTCCTTTCCAGTAGCAGTTGAAAACTTTGGAGCATTGTAGCAGGTAGCAGCCTGCATACTAGTAAATAGATCGACTAGTACAAGAACTATGGGGGTTGTAGCTCTCTACAGGTAAAAGCCTGCGTACTGGTATAAGACTGCACCAGTACAGAAATATTGTAAAAGGATTTTCTTATTAAGAAGAAGATTGAGATGACTTGCAGCAGGTGGTTTTCTCCCACATTGGGTTTCCACCTTATATCATGGTGTTCATGTGTGTGGCTTATGTGTGATGATTTGTTCTATTTTACTGCACCTGTTTACTGTTAATATGGTTGATAATGTTCTAATGCACTCATTAATGATCAACTAACTGAATCATAAGAAGTTGTGGAAGTAGCATATATGAATCTGAATATGGAAATGAAAATTTTTTATTGATGTGATAATACTGATTCACCCCCCCCCTCTCAGTATTATTTCCAACATTATGAGCCTTTATGATCCTTTTAGAAACAAGTTATTTACATACAAAACCAGAATGAAAGGCTCATTCTCCACCATCAAATAATAGAGATTGGGATTTGCGTCAGTCTTGATGAATCCCAACTGCTGCAAATAACTGTCAATCTGACCATACCACTACCTGGGTGCCTGTTTGAGCCCATATAGGGATTTCTTCAACCTACATACATGAGTGTGATTCTCATGAGTCTCGAAGCCTTCTGACTTCTCTATATTCGCCTCTTCCTCTATCACCCCGTTCAAGAATGTTGCCTTGACGTTCATTTGTTGAATCTCCCATCCTAACTACGTTGCTAGGGATATAATGGATCTGATAGAGGTATATCTGGAAATTGGGGTGAAGGTATCCTCATAGTCTATCCCTTCCTTCTGTGCATACCCCTTTGCCACGAATCTAACCTTGTACTTCTCTACACTGCCATCTGCAACGTACTTGATCTTGTAGATCCATCTGGAATCTACAACTAATCTACCTTCTGGTCTAGGCACTACCTCCCAAACATCATTTGTCATGATAGAACTGTATTATTCTACCATGGAATCCACCCACACCTGATGCTTTGCGGCTTCCTGAAAGATTGAGGGATCCATAACCTAAGCCACCAAAGCTTGATATCTGTCACGCTGCCCGCGCTGTCTCTTGTTTGTACCAGGAGCTTTGAAAAACTCCTTTGCGTCCCTAAAGGTTTGATGCACATCCCTACTAGCTCTATCGCTGGAGGTGGGAGGTTCAATCAGTTCCTCCTCCTGTTCCTATTGCTCCATCTGCTAAGAACTCCCTGAATCTCCTACCCTTGAGGAGATACTGGTACTAGTCACTGTACTTGATCCCTGTGACTATTGTCCTTGTTGTCCCCCTTACTGTCCATGCCGCTGGACTAATGGAACTTTTGTTGACTGATCACCTGTAGGAATTTCTCGAGATTTTCTGAAAACTCTGTCTTCCATGAACTTTACATCTCTAGTCACTACAATCTTTCTGCAGCTAGGAATGTAGATCTTGTATGCCTTTGAGGTCTCGTTATACCCTAAGGGGAACCCCTTCTCTACAGTTTGATCCAATTTACTGCGCTTTGCATTTGGATGTGACAATAAGCCACACTCCCGAATATCCTCGAATGACTTACTTCAGTCTTATTTCCTGTGAAGAACTCCTTTGGCATTTTCTTCCCCAATGCTCTATGAGGTGTTCTATTTTGAATGTACACCGCTATGTTGCATGCCTCTACCCATAAATATCTAGGAAAATCCTGGTCATACATCATAGCCTTTGTAGCCCTAACTATTGTTCTTTCGCTCTGCTACTCCATTCTATTGAGGATTATATCGAGTTGTCCATTCTCTTTTGATGCCTTCCTTTGCGCAGAAGTATGTGAAGTCTTTATCTGTGTATTCTCCACCATTATCTGAATGTAGCACCTTGATATTTTTCCTTGTCACTTTCTCTATGAGAGCCTAGAACTATTTGAATCGATCAAATACCTCATCTTTCATCTTTAAGAAATAGATCCAGGTCTTCCCGGAATGATCATCAATAAATGTGACAAAATATTCACCACTACTAAGAGCTCTAGTGGACATAGGACCACAAATATCTTAGTGTATCAATCCCAACATGCCATTTTCTCTATTGTTACTTCTAGGAAATTTTTCCTTTGCGTACTTCCCAAGTACACATCCTCTACACACATCATCGTGCTCTGTGCTGAGAACTGGAACTCCTGTTATAGTTTCCTTAAGCATCATAAGTGCTCCATGGTGTAAATGTCCCATCCTCCATGCCATAGTTTGTTTAGCTCCTTCCCACTACTATTATCATTGCCTATTAGTGCCATTGGAGCATCAAGAGGAAATATGTATAATTTGTTGCTTCGAGCTCCAATCTGTCTCGCCTTTTTCCAACTATATTGTTTGACATACACTTTCTTTCCCACGAAGTGTACATTGTACCCCTTTTCTTGCAACTAAGACACTGAAATTATGTTCATACTCAATCCTGGCACATGCAATAAATTAGTAGCATTGGTGCTGGTCCCCATTTCTTTCTAAAATTCTATCGTGCCTCCCTACCAGAGTACATTTAGTTTTTTTACCCATAGTGATCTAGAAGTCCATTTGCTCCTCTTAATAGCTAGAGAAATATTCTCTAACTCTTGTGATATGAGTTGAAGATCCACTATCAATATACTAGACACCAGATGATTTTGAACTTGAAAAGCATGCGAACTCATCCTCCAACCTGGAAGATAATTTTTAGGCTTCCGGACAATTGATCATGTCCATGGTTTTTTGTGCTATTTCTCCTTTCCTTTCTAATGTTATTATGTACCAGCAAATTACTGCAAAATAACTATCCAAACTAAAGATTTTCTCTGCAAGGAAAATATTGTTGCTCCCTCTGCCTTTGGTAATGTTTGATCTGGAAAATTTATTCTCTATCGACTCTCAGAGAAATACATTTTTCCTCTAAAAATCAACACATCTAGCAAAGAATCGCACTGCGCCTGAGGGTTTCGAACTGCTGCCTAAGCATAGTTTTGAAATTCCTCTTCCATTCTTCTACTGAGCTCTCTGGCTTACGATATGTGATATGATACCATGTGAAAATTAGGAAACCTAGAATCCTACTGCAACAACTGAGAATATTTCTTCTATTTGTTAAATTAATTAAACAAACTATTTGCAGTTTCCTATGATAAATATTGAAGCATATACATTGTAGCCTTCACAAAACAAATACTGCGGAAAATAAATGATGGAAAATTAGAGAAATTATAGCAAAAATATTGACACAATTATTTTCAGACAATTGTCCCCGGGAAAACCCTACTTGGGAAAACCGGTGCAACAAATGAGGGTTTCTTTATTAATGCTTCAGCAGAAATTCAAGTACAAGAATTTAGACATCAAAACAGAAGAAAAATACTAAGAGAAATTTAATGACAAATTTCTCACTCTCCACAACGATTCCCTGACTCCGAGGTTTTTGCATCACAGTGGACTTTGTCTCTCCTTCTCATGACTCTTTCGGAACTTGTTCTGCACATCTTGGATCACTGCTGATAGCCTCTCTGTCTCCCCTACAACTCATTCTCTGGCTCTATCTCCTCTGGTGGACGTCACGCATTGAGAAAATCGATCTACCTGGGCAATTGAGTAGTTGTTGGTGTGTATTCTCTAAGCCCCACCGAGTTTCTTCTTATAACCTCTCGTTGGGACACCAATGACGAAGATTACAACATAATCGATGGCTAAGATTAACTAGAAATCGATCCATGTATTCTTTTAGAATATTCTTACCATGAATTAATTAATATCCTTTAATTAATCATATTTCCTAAGTTTAGACTTAGGAAACATTAAAAAAATGATTAATTATTTTAATTAAGTCGTCTTTAGGTGGAATTTCCAGAAATGATTTTTGGGTTTTGGAGAAATCATGTATTCTAGGTTCTCCACAAAATTTCAAGAGTAGAAAACATCAAATGCTATGAAAAATAACCAAACCAACAACAATATATGTACAAAGACAAATTATTTTGTAGACTTCATCCTTCCTCATCTTCTCCATATTCTCTGCGATATTTCAAACCAAAAAAAAGAAAGTGTGTGTGTCTAAATGAGCTCTGTCTACCCTCTATTTATATAGATTAGAGGAGGTGTGAATAGACACATCCATTGGGGTAGATCTAACTTGACATGTAGGCCGACTTGTCATCTAGAGGGGTTTCTGTCCCAAAAATTACATGAAAAAATATATTTCTTTTTCTTTTACAAAAGCTCCAAAATAGGACTTTGACGCTTTGACTCAAAAACTTAGAAGCATGAAGAACATGCTTATCTAGAAAAAAAAAATATTTTTATTTTCTTTTGCTTTTTACATAAAATACATAATAGTACAAATTATGAAGACCGAAACTAGTTACATTCTCCAACAATCCCACTTAACTATGGAGGTATTCATAATTGTACACCTGGTACAAGGATATTCTCAAACTAAAATATTCTCATAAGAAGATTCAGATTGATAAGCCATTTGTAAGCATCAAAATTATGAACAACACTGTTATTGAGGCCTAACTTGACAAGCTCAACTTCATTCGAGAGCAGTATGTTGGGAGGCTTTACATGAGCTATCACACTACCTCTAAGTCACATACTATTGAAGAATCTAGGGAAAATAAGTGTAGTGTGATTCTTCATTACTTGATAACAATTTGTGGAGTCTTTTTACTCTTTATTGTTATCTTAATCTTTTTCTTCTTATTATTAATTAATGTGTGTGTACTTCATCAAACTGCTACCAAACACATAAGAACAAGAACATAAGATGTTGGCTCTCTGCCAGGGCCAAAACCTCTCTTCTCTTGAGAGGAAATCCCTTCAGTAAGTTTTCTCTTATTGAAGCTTATTTCTTGATCAATGCCAAACCGTAGACCCTTGACTAGAAGATCCTCCAAGCACAAGTCAAATCCTTCCTTTTCTCTGCACTATGTTCCCTGACACTTCATCCTTCTTCCGACACTTCGTTCTTCCTTCTACTGTAAGTAGATCTTCTAGAAGAGATACTTTTACTTAGTGATATCCTTCACCTAAGGATACTCATTCCTTCTCTAGATGATCCGAGTTCTTTCTTGATGTATGGTGGTAGGCTAAGTGTGACAACATTGTAGCCCTAATCTTCGCACGTGTGAGAGTTCTTGCTGTAGTTATAGGGCTCCCTCTAACTTCGCTTGAGGTCCTTCTCTCTTCACTTGGATAGGAGGCCTAGTAAGCCTTGTTTGAAGCCCAAACAATGATGGATGATAAACCTTAATGTTTTTACTGTAGTGACTGCATTCAACCCTTCTATTTCTCACATGTGTGGCTGTAGCTTACCCTAAAATAATTCATATTACTTCGATTATCTTTCCTCCTTCATTGCTCTAAATGCTCCCTTAAACTTGACGTTTCCACCCTTTACTTGGTTGTACTTGCTCGCTTATTTCAGAGATGATCTTCACTACCTTTGGAGGAGTGGAAAACCTCTATATATAGAGGACTGTTCCTCCTTTAGGCTGACTTGTAGGCCGACTTGCTGCATTGAGGCCGACTTGACTTTCATTGCTGTATTAGGTGCTTTTAATGGTGCCATTTCTTCTTTTGATGGTGTCCTTTCTAAGAGGAGACTTGTCTTTGCCTGGAGGTGTCTTCTTTGAATCTTATACATAAATATACATAATGTATCATGCCCTTAAGATCTTCACCATAATTATTTTGACTTTTTGACTTTCCTATAGCACTTTGACATGTGTTAGACCTACTTCAATGAGAAAGAAACTCATTGACATATATTATAAAAACAATATTTGTTTTCTTGAATAAATACAAATATAAAAAGTATGTTTATGAAGGTCGAACCTAGTTACACTTCCTTCAACACATACCACATCCGGATATTCATTGGGTATGTCCTTTTAGGACTATTCTTATTGTTATGCAAAATCTATGACTGAGGACATAAGTATCTTCCCTAGGCCTGGTGGACTGACCTAGAAGAATAGAAAGGCAAGGGGACTAATGACTTTCTTAAAGTAAATAGATAATGGGACGAAACCTACCTGGAATCCATCATATGCTTCGCTCCTTCCTTGGCTTGAATTTTCCAATCCTAGCTTTAATTGCTATTATTAAAATCCGCACAGTTAGATAACACAAGCCAACGATCTACGAAATCTATGTAGCATCATCCAATCACTTTATTTTATAGACCAAAATGGTATTGAAATATATGAAACCATAACATCATATATAGAAAAACAAAGAAATCTTTGAATTAATAGAAATGCAATGAGTTATAAGCAAAAATAGGTGTTGATCCTGTAAAAGAGCTCCTCCAAGTTGACTTGTCATTTCCTTGCCACGAAGTGCATCTCTAATCACCCTAATGAATGGAATGATATCTCTCACATCAACAACATAAGGGTAGAATCAATCCCGAAAATCCAACCCCTTGAATATGGATGGAAGTGATTATATAGGTGAAGAAGGTAGTTCATGAATTCCTATCCTTTTACCAGTCTGTGTTTGAGATTCAGTCATGATGGGGGGATGAACTCAAGGGATAAGGGATGAAAACTCCAAGGTAGGATAACATAGGATTCAATACTTTTTTCTGAGGTAAATGGTTAAAACAAATCCTGGAATGTTGGGTCCCTATAATACTAGTGATTACCCCATTACTATTGTAGTTGTATCCCTTATTAATATTGTTGTTCCCCTATTGTCCCCATATTGTTATTACTGTGCCCCATAGAATCCATCTATTGTTATTTTTGTGGCTTTATATTATTATTGTTAGGTCGGCTAGGTTATATTGGGACTCCTTAGACTCCTATATATAGAAAGGAGGTTTTGTCATTTGAATCATCCAAGAATTGTTCATTTATGTAATGTAAAGGAGGTTTCCCCCTCGAAGAGGCTGAATTCTAAGGCATGGATCCATCTTTTCTATCTTTTTCTTGAGCTGGTTCATAACATTTGGTATCAGAGCTTTGGATTCTAGGGTTTCGCTGCTCCAAACAAGTCATCATGGAATTTTCGCTATAACTTTTTTCTGCGACATTTCAGAAGCTAAAAAAAAACCCCATTTGAGAAGACATCACGCTGAATCTTGGCTCTGAATTTCAGATCTTTTCGTGCTATATTTGCAGAGATATGATCTGAGGAAGTTGGTCTTTTTGCATACTCTTGAATTACATTCCAAACAGGTGACCTGGGGAAAATCATCATAACTTTCTCTCTGAGCATCGGATTGAAATTTCGTAAGAAGGTATAGAAATAGGACGGACTTTGGTTTCTTGTATATATTTTTCAGAGCCAAAGGTCGAAACAGGGACACGTGGCATGTCGTACAAGTTCGCTCTATTGAACTAGTATTTAATCAGGTCACTGTGGGATATTTGACATAACTCTTCCTTGGAGAATCCAATTGGGATCAGACTGGTGTAATTGGAAAGAGGAGACAGAGGGATACTACAGGTTGCAATTTCAGAACTAGATGATCCGAAATTACAGAGAGACATCAGAGGCAATATCGAGCTCCTACAAAGTGAAAAAAGGTGTGTAGATTTTTTTAAATTTTTGCTTAAGCTTGGTTTGAAAAATTATTTTGAAGGAATTCAAAGGGCATAGTAGAGCATTTTTATCGGTAACTTATGCCCCGAGGAAAGAAAATGCAAACACCTAGTAAGCAACTTGAAAGCCCTAGCATGACTCATGAAGAAGAGGAAGAAATGCTACATGATAAATCAAAATTACAAGACCAAGTGCAACAAATTTCACTCTCACAAAAGCTAACAGAAGCTAAGAAAAATGGTGTGGAATCTAAGATAAAGGGTGTGGAAGTTAAGATTGATGATTTGAGGATAGATTTGAAGACAAATTTGAAGAGAGACATGGCAAATTTGAAGACAGATTTGACAAATTTTCTACAAGAAATACTTACTAATGGTGAAAAGGTAGGAAAGGAAACTCATGATGCTAACAAAAGAAATTTTAATCATGATTTCATAGACTCTAATGTGGGATTAAAGACCCACCGTATTCCAAAAATTGATATGAGGAAGTTTGATGGCAAGGATCCCGCAACATCAATATTACAGATGGAGCAATTTTTTGATCTCAATAATGTGAAAAACACACAAAAGGTACGTATTGCAACTTTATATTTGGAACCAAATCAGTTTGTATGGTATCAATGGCTTTGCTCTCAGAAACAAATTATCACTTGGGCAATTTTTATGGAAGAATTGACAACACATTATGAGGATACAAAAAGCAACACTTTTTTTAGCCAATTGATAAGTCTCAAACAAAAGGGTTCAATAATGGAGCACATTGAGGAGTTCCAAAAATTGAACATAAGGGTAAAAAATATTCCAGAGGAGCATAGGATTGATGTGTTCATAGGGAATTTAAAGGATAATATCCAACATGATGTTTGCCTTTGGGAACCTGATTCATTAGAGAAGGCATTCAGGTTAGCAAGAAAAATGGAAAGCAAAATTATGGCAACCAAGAAGCATACCACTCACAACTATAAAGATGGAAGTGTTGTTGCCCCTAGTCTTCCACAACCTATAAGGTTGACACCACAACAATTGGAAGAAAAATGATCAAAAGGGCTTTGTTACAGTTGTGATAGAAAATACACTAAAGGTCATAAGTGTGCTGAGAAGAAATTATTCTACATAGATTGTGAAGAGGAAGAAGAAAAGGAGCAAGAAAGGTCAAAAGAAGAGGATATACTCCAGGAACAAAGCCTAGATAAAGAAGAAATGAATCCAACCATATCTTGTAATGTGTTGGTGGGAATTACCACTCCTCAAACCATCAAGATAGAAGGACAAATCAAGAAGAAAAAGGTAATAGTGTTGATTGATTCAGGAAGTACCCACAATTTTATTCATTGTAAGGTAGCAAAAGAATTGAATTGCTTCTTATATCCAACACCAGAGTGTCAAGTGATGGTTGCAAATGGAGGAACAATAAATTGCTCAAGATAGTGCCATAATATCAAGCTATCCATGGGAGAATATGTATTGACTAGCCCAATGCTTTCCATTCCAATGGGAGGTGCTGATGTTGTACTAGGAGTCCAATGGCTACAATCCTTGGGTACAATAGCTTTTAATTTTCAAGAACTTTTCATGAAATTTTCTTTGGAAGGAAAGGAAGTTGAATTAAGGGGTATTGCAAGTAAACCGGGAAAGATAATAAACTCTAATGGTATGACAAAGCTTCTAAAAAAGGAACAAAGAGGTGTAATTGCACAATTATGTTCGCTAGATGTTTCCACATTGGAATCATCTATTTCTCCAGATCTCCAAAAATTCTTGGACAATCATTCCAAGGTATTTGAGACTCCCAAAGGTCTCCCACCTATTCATGATCATGATCATGCTATTCATCTGATTCCAGGAAGTGTTCCTCCAAACATCAGGCCGTACAGATATCCCTATGACCAAAAGAGTGAAATTGAATGTATGGTTGCAGAAATGCTAGAGGCTGGTATAATTCAACCGAGTCAAAGTTCTTTCTCTGCTCCAGTAGTATTGGTGCACAAGAAGGATGGATCATGGCGCATGTGTTAGAATTATAGGGAGCTCAACAAGCTCACTATTAAAGATAAGTTTCCCATTCCTCTCATCGATGAATTACTGGATGAATTGCATGGATCAATTTACTTCACAAAGTTGGATCTTCGTTCAGGATATCATCAAATCAGAATGAATACTGAAGACATTCTGAAAACAACATTTAGAACTCATGAGGGTCATTATGAATTTTTGGTCATGCCTTTTGACCTTACCAATGCACCTTCAACATTTCAAGGTTTGATGAATTCCATTTTCAAACCATTCCTTAGAAAATT
Source organism: Pinus tabuliformis (assembly GCA_031772625.1). Classification (NCBI taxonomy): domain Eukaryota; kingdom Viridiplantae; phylum Streptophyta; class Pinopsida; order Pinales; family Pinaceae; genus Pinus; species Pinus tabuliformis. The sequence continues at coordinate 985,296,348 of CM062808.1, read as the reverse complement.
TGTGTTAGTATTTTTTGATGATATACTAATCTACAACAAGTCTTGGAAGGATCATGTTGAACATGTTGACAGGGTGCTACAACTATTGGAAGAGAAACAATTATATGCAAAACGATCCAAATGTTTCTTTGGAGTACAAGAGGTGGAATATCTGGGTCATATTGTATCTCATGAAGGAGTTAAGGTAGACCCTAGCAAAATTAAAGCCATTAAGGAATGGAAAATCCCCACATCCATAAAGCATCTACGAGGATTTCTCAGGTTGACAGGGTATTATCGCAAGTTTGTTAAGAATTATGGGAGAATAGCAGCACCTCTAACAACATTATTGAAGAAAGATGCATTTTCATGGACTCTAGCAGCAACAAAGGCCTTCAAACATCTTAAAGAGGCAATGTGCCAAGCACCGGTCTTAACTACACTGGACTTCACAAAAACCTTTATTGTGGAATGTGATGCTTCAGGAAATGGAATTGGTGCTGTTTTAATGCAAGATGAAAGACCCATTGCTTTTGAAAGTCGTCCAATCAAGGGAAAGTTTTTACACAAAGCTATTTATGAGAAGGACATGTTGGCAATACTCCATGCACTTAAGAAATGGTGACCCTACCTAATGGGAAGACACTTCAAGGTAAAAACGGATCATGATAGCCTTAAATACTTTTTAAAACAAAGATTATCCTCTGAAGAGCAACAAAAGTGGGTCACAAAGATGTTGGGTTATGACTTTGAAATCATCTACAAAAAAGGGAAGCAAAATGTGGTGGCAGATGCACTCTCAAGAAAGGATGAGGATGTAGAAGCATTGTTGTGCACCATTTCTATTATCCAACCAGATTGGATAAATGAAGCAAGGGAGGAATGGAAGAATGACGAAGAAGTGTGGGCACTTATTCGAAAGTTACAACAAGATTCCAGTATGTCTAATACATTTAGCTGGCAAAAGGATTCGTTATGGTACAAAGATCGCTTATACCTCTGTAAGAATTTCCAGCTAAAACAATAGATTCTTATGGAATTGCACACTTCTCCCTTAGGAGGGCACTCAGGATTTTTAAAAACTTACCACAGGGTTAAGAAGGAATTTTTTGGGATGGCCTTAAATCAGATATTCAAAAGTTTGTGGTGGAATGTTTTGTTTGCCAACAAAATAAAGTTGAAACAATTAAGACACCGGGTCTATTACAACCTTTATCCATTCCAAGCCAACGTTGGGAGGAGGTTTTCAATGGATTTTATCACAGGTTTAACTAAGTCTGAGGGAAAGAGTGTCATCATGGTGGTAGTTGACAGACTTACCAAGTATGCACACTTTTGTGCATTATCACATCCATTTAAAGCCAGTACAGTTTCTTTTGCATTTATGGAAACAATTCAAAAGCTACATGGAAACCCAAAGATTATTGTAAGTGACAGAGATCCCATTTTCACTGGAAATTTTTGGACAGAATTATTTTCTTGTCTTGGTACTCAGTTAGCTCATAGCTCATCTTATCATCCTCAATCTGATGGGAAAACTGAGATAGTAAAGAAATGTTTGGAAGGATATCTTCGTTGCTTTGTATCTGATAAATAGAAACAATGGGTCAAATGGTTGCCTCTGGCTGAATGGTGGTATAACACTTCCTTCCATGTAGCAACAAAAATGACCCCATTTATGGCACTTTATGGATATCAGCCACCATCCATCACATCATATTTAAGAGAAAATTCTAAGATTAAAGCAGTGGAACATCACATCGAACATCAACAACAAGTCCTCCAACTCTTAAAGGATAACCTCGTGTTGGCACATAATAGAATGAAACAACAGGCAGATCAACATCGCAGCGAAAGAAGTTTTGATGTAGGTGATTGGGTATTCCTACGGCTACAACCATATAAGAAAATGTCCCTCAAGCAAGCTAAGAAGGATAATAAATTATCACCAAAGTATTATGGTCCGTACAAGGTGTTGCAAAGGATTGGTACTATGGCATACAAATTGGAGCTTCCTGCAGCTTCTCGATTGCACCCAGTTTTCCATGTTTCATGTTTAAAGAAGGTTATAGGCGACAAGCTCCCAGTTCAAACAATATTGCTAGAACTTGACGAAGAAGGAAAAATTATATTGGAACCAGAAGCAGTCACAGAAACAAGAACTCGACAACTACGAAATTGATCAATTTCGGAGTATCTTATTAAGTGGAAGAACTTATCCACTGAAGATTCCACATGGGAGGATGAGAATTTTATACAGAAGCATCCAGAACTACTCAAGCGTTGAGGACAACACTTTTTTGAAGGAGAGGGGCATGTTGGGTCCCTATAATACTAGTGATTACCCCATTACTATTGTAGTTGTATCCCTTATTAATATTGTTGTGCCCCTATTGTCCCCATATTGTTATTACTGTGCCCCATAGAATCTCTCTATTGTTATTTTTGTGGCTTTATATTATTATTGTTAGGTCGGTTGGGTTATATTGTGACTCCTTAGACTCCTATATATAGAAAGGAGGTTTTGTCATTTGAATCAGCCAAGAAGTGTTCATTTATGTAATGTAAAGGAGGTTTCCCCCTCGAAGAGGTTGAATTCTAAGGCGTGGATCTATCTTTTCTATCTTTTTCTTGAGCTGATTCATAACATGGAAGATTTTGGAAGAAGAGGCTTTAGGATTCTCTCTCTTTTTCCTGAATTTCTAGAATCAATGCACCCCCAACACTGAGCAACTCGCTGGTGATCAACGCAAGTGCAGAGTAGGGAAAACTAGTAGTGAACACTATCCAATATGAGGCCAGGGATTGTTGGTCCTTTAAATGACTGAAACAAGGTGTTTTCACGCTGAAACTTACGGATTAGATTGAGTCATGCTTAGGGATTTATGCAAGGATAATTAAAACAAGGTCAAAGGATGTTGATTGATCTAGTTGAAGTCCTACTGACCAGATGTGACAAAATGGCCTATAATAGATTACCCCCTAAAGCGCAGAGTTAGAAATGACAACTGATGACTGAAGTGCTTTACCTTGTGACAACTCAGGATCAAGAATAACCGGTGAGATCATCATATGTTACAATACATTTACGTCATGATGTATTTTCTGAGGGAGGCATACCCATACTCAAAACATAAGCTAACATTACATGTACAATGATCAAAATACACGTCCACAAATGATTGATGGTGGAACTATGACTGGATGATTGTCTATATGATCATAGCCATCATACATTGTAATCTTGTATTACTCTTGAAATCGCAGCCCAGATGGATGAAACTATATCTGGGGTGTTCTATCTCATTCACACATCCAACCAATGTACGAGTCTAACCATGTGAATCAATGAGTTGGAGTCGAACATGTTAGACACCATCTGATTACCAACCAATGATATAAGTCGTTAACAAATGTGAGAGAAACCACTGATGATGTTAATGGCTCTCAAGGTATTGCAGTACAATCTGTATGGTGTGAATAAATGAGTTGATTTCAAACACCAAAAAAAATATTTTGGTCGAAGACCAATGCTGTAAACCTATTTCCGAGAGCGAGGAAACTTTCCATTGATGTATGTAAGTACCAAGGTACCAAAGGATGTTTCTAATTCAGTTTCCTGGATAATGAGCTGATGTTGACAGAAAGTGACCCATCGCAAGAGGGCCTTGATGTACCCCACATTAATGACACGAAACAAGTATGATGGTTTGAGACAGAATGATCAGAATGATGCTCATATAGAACTGGATTAGGTAAGGCAGACATTGAATGAAATCTTAAGAGTATTTTAGCAGATATTGACTGAATGACTTCTCTTAAACACAACATCGACACTAAATGGAGTTGGAAGCATTGAATCAAAAAAAAAATGGAGGCTTTCAAATGGTATGATAAACTGAAAGAAAACAATATTTCCCAACCCAAAAGCCACAGAGAGGAAGTGGAACACTGTTGTGTTCAAGAGCGACTCACTTCCATTAACAAATGGAGTACCATGTTTTCCCAATTTCCCCAACCATACTGGTCAATACCTCTTTATTTTTGAACAAAATTGAGGAGGATAACAAATGATTGATATGTAAGTTCATCCTTCAGATGAATCCCTCTTAGAATATTTAATGAACCTAGAGAAGGAGTGGTTTAGTCCCTTCATGAATGACAAGTCCATCGTTGTTTGATGTTTTAATGAGTCTAGCGAAGGTAGAACTCGACATCCTTTTCATATTTAGAGAGTTTGAAAAAGAGGTGGAAAAGAGAGCTCCATATGTTCCTTTTCGTAGATAGTCCCTTAGGTTCAAAAAGGTAGAAAATAATACCCAAGAGAACCTCTTAGCCATGTCCGACTAAGATATTCCTTTTCTGTAAGTAGTCTATCTCATTCCGAAAAAGGGTTAAACTTATACTGAGTAGACATATTTCCATTTACTTTAACGAGTTCAAAAATACAAGTGCTTGATAATGTTTTCATATTTTGGGAGTTTGAAAAGCAATGAAAGAGAACTCCAAGGGTTTCCTTTTTCGTAAGTTTACAGAGCCCAGAAAAGTGATAAAAGTGTGCTCCTTGGTCAAAATAATCTGTTCAAAACATGACAAAATCCGTCAAACAATTATCGACCTGCTCAGAACATCACAAAAAGGATTAAAAATACCCGTTTCATGGTAAAAATGGGTTGTAACTAGGTTAAAACATTAAATGTGAATAAAATAATGGAAGAAACAACCATAAATATCCAAAATGACTATTCATATTTACCATTTCACATTTACCTTCAACAGTGAGAGTTCTGAGTAGTTTTTTCCCTCGATCTTCTACAATTGATTGTGCTCAATCTGGTGGATCATTTTAAGAGTTGTCACTTCCCAGTAGGATCTAAGACCTTTCTCTTTCAATTCATTGTTCCATTTTATGATTTCATGCAAGTTTTATACATTTTTAAGGGCCCTCGGGTTCAAAAAACTTGCCCTAGGGCCAAAGCAGGCCCATGTAGTCGAAACGTGCATTATACCTAAGTGAGGGTACACTGCAGAGAGGGGTGCAATGGAATGTCTCTCCTCTTGGGGGTGCATTGGGCACAAATCCAAAATTTATTTGCCAATTTCCATCAAATTTTTTGAGTTTTGTTGCATGGAAATGATCGTAATGGGTCTATTTTTGATGTTTAAGGTATTCCTTAGTATAAAATGGCTTTTAACTGGAGAGAAAGAGAACATGAAGAATGATTTAAATGCAACTAATGATCCTACTACTATCAAAGACTAAAAGACTGTGGATTGTTGCAATTCTACTGACTTCTTGATATGAGGCAATAAATGGAACTACTATCATATCTTTTTCATGCATGGGATGTTCAAACACAGGCATTCAGATTTGGGGAACATATGCTCAATATTACAGTAGTGAACATATATTTTCTGACCGGTTTATCCAGGGGAGGTTCCCCCATCTCTCTCCTAGGTGGGAGAAGGGGTGGAGAAATGGTGAAAAATTATATCATTACTTACTGCAAACCTTGATCCAAGCCAACTAGAGATGGAAATACCAACATAAAATATGTAACCCATTTTTCATTAAGAACGATTTGGTTCATCATTTCCATATTCGAGGGTAGCTCAACACTTCATGTAACTAGCAGATCATACATGCAGTATGGTGTGTAGTGTTTGAAGCCAACAATATTCAACTGGAGTGAGGGAGTATTGGTCAATATGAAAGAACAATTGTCTAAAGAAAGAGAGGGAAATTTGAAACAATTTGGATACAGTTCCATCTTGGTCACTTTTTCCCCAAAATGGATTCCATTACTACAACCTTAGCAGATTACACTCAATCCCATTGATTCGAGGGTACCACAAATGAGGAGGTGGATAGATCATATGTCCCGGCATGCAGGTCCGTCAGTGATAAGTTTCTCACCAACCTTCTTTGATGGTTGCACGCACAGTTAATTATGGTTAATTATTATCCATATGTAGGGATGGATTTCCACAATGAACCTAACCTCGTGCTTTCTGAGGGTTAGAGATGGGATGTTATATGTAAGATATTTTGACCATTTGAAATTTTTACAATTTTTACAATTTTTTTTTTTTTGTGTGTGTGTTTTTAATGCTTCCGAGACTTAAACTATTGATTTGTTCATGCAAATATTGGGCCTGTTTGACCAATAGGTGCTTCATATCTTCGTCATGCAGGAGAAGAACCACAAGCAACAGTAGAACCAACACAAGTTGATGTAGTAGGACGGGATGCACTACGAGATCTAAATGTAGTCGAGATCCTAACAAAGATGGATTGCCACATGGAGGGGTTAACACACAAGATAGATCATACTGCGATCAACCATATTCTGATGTGACTTCAGCAACACACCATCAGAGTGCCTAGCCATATTGGTGGGTTACTACAAAAAATAGCTCACGTAGTGGCTTATTATCATGAGCACTTTGATTAGTCTACTTAGATATTTGCATGTAGTTTTGTATATGGTATGTGTGGCCCTATGTGTCTTGGGCACAAATTTTGAAAACAAAACTTTATATATTATATATATATATCTTCAGCATTTCCGTGTTCCTATTGTGCTTTCAATGATGTGATATGTATTGAAATTTATTTACATTCGTTGAAAATGTCTATCTAAAACATGATTAGAAAGCGCATCTGTTAATGTGTTTAGATTTCTAGAAATGTGTTCATATTGTATGAAATCAAAATGTATTTATTAAAGGAAAACACTTAAAAACATATGCAAGATGGTAAGACTTTTAACTGAATAAGCTTTAGCAAGTTGTAGTACCACGAGATGTGAGTCAATTTTGATGACTAAACGACGGATACCATGTGAAATAACATTAGACAGTAGATCGACCACTGCACTATACTAAATGATGTTGTTGGTAGAGTGACCAATATAAATGCCTTGCAGACTCACCATCTCGCCATTTGGAGAAAAAATAGCCCATGTTACGGATGATAGGTTCCGAGTACTACGCCTAGCACCATTAGCATAACCAAAATACGGTTCAAGGGAGGCTGACATATGCAAAACAAACGTAAAGGAATCAACGAAAATGTTAGGAAACTATAAAGAGACACACCTAAACACACTCAACATGCCTATAGACAATATGTACATAGCGTTACTATGCATAAGATCAAGATTCATATTTCTTTAGGTACAACTCATTCCTAGGCTACGCCAGTGGAATTCCATCAAAATCGACTAACTCATAGGACCCTTTTGCAAGGACACACTTGAAAATATATGTACCTAACCACATAGGTTGGAACTTTCATGATCCTAACTTATCAGATTCTTAGTCATATAAGAGAACAATGTCTCTTTCTGAGAAGACACAAGGCTTGATACTTTTGTCATATTGCACCTTGATACATCTTTTATGAGCTTCATTAGATATAGTTAAATTGTGTTGTCTCATATAATTGGGTAACAAGGATAATTTTAGGGGCGCATGTTCGCCCTTTGGCGAAATTAAGGGGTTTTAAATTTTTAGTGGGCGAATATTTTGTATCATAGTACATTTTTACAAATCACCTCAAATAACCCACCTTATTTTAAGGGAGAGGGTAAAAAAGGTAAATTTAGCCCTTGAAATTAGGACTTACAACCTTCCATTCGCCCATTTTCAAGAATAGGTTTTATTTAAGTGAATCCTATGGGCCAAATACCATATTTATAATAGAGGTATGGTAAATTAATAAAAATACAAATAAATGAGAGGTATGGTAAATAAATTAAACATTTTTTATATTTACTCCATAAGTCACCTTATATACATGTAAGGGTGTAAACAAATAAAAATATAAGTAAAGTGGAGGTATGGTAAATAAATAAAACGTCTTTTTATACTTACTCAAAAGGTATGGTAAATAAATAAAAATATAAATAAACTCGACGTATCGTAAATAAATAAAACCTCTTTTTATATTTAGTCCATAACCCACGTTCTATTTATGAAGGCTCAAGAAAAAGGTTTTATTTAAGTGAATCCTATGGGCCAAATACCATATTTGTAAAAGAGGTATGGTAAATTAATAAAAATATAAATAAACGAGAGGTATGGTAAACAAATAAAACATTTTTTTATATTTACTCCGTAAGTCACCTTATATTTACGAACACTTAAAAAATGGGTTATGTTTAGGTGAAACCTATGGCCAAAATATTATGGGACAAATACCATGGACTAGATTGTTATTAATACCATGAAAAAAACCATTATTAACCCTAATATTAGAATTAATAAAAATAAAATTGGCACATGGTATTGATCCATGGTATTCACCAAAATGGCACATGGTATTGACCCATGGTATTCACCAAAATGGCACATGGTATTGACCCATGGTATTCACCTGGAATGTAGCCTACTTAAATGGGGGAATTAAACCAGCATGTAGCCTATGCTAAGATTCACTAGGACTTTACAAAGTTTTATTATTTAGTGAAAGACTCGCCAAGATCTTACAAGATTTTATAATTGAGTAAAATATTCGCCATGCCTGGTGAGAGATTCGCCAAAAAATTATATATACATATTATATTATTGATAAAATAGCCTTCCATTTTTCCTATATACCATGGAGATTCGTCCATTTATTATATTTAAAAATTTAGGGGGGGTTCTTAAAATTTTCCCTGTTGGGTAAGATGTAAAAGGTGTTCCTCTTCTATGAAAATGGTCGGAAGAATTTCAACAACTAGTTTCAGTGACAAAATCTCACATTCGATTGGAAGGATTGCTTCCAGACCATAAACCAACTGAAAGGGTGTAAATCTAGTAGCAGTCCTCATTGAGGTTTGGTATGCCCACAAGGAAGCATAAAGGAGCATATTCCAGTTTGATTTATGGACCCATACCATACGTTGAAGCATATTTTTGAGAACTTTATTGATAGCCTCAACCTGTCCATTAGCCTGAGGATAGTAGGGAGTGGAAATTTCATGGGAAAGTCCTAGCTTAGCAGTTAGTTCGGTCATCATATGATTTCAGAAATTATTTTCATGATCTGTTACCATGGCTTGCAGAACACCAAACCATGCGATAACATGATTGAAAAAGAAATACACAGTCGTTTTTCCACTATTGTTAAATGTAGGCATTGCCTCCACCCATTTAGTAAAATAATCTACTGCGACAATGATATAACGATGTGCCCCGAACGAGTGAGGGTTACATGTCATAAATTCGATACCCCATTTGGCAAAAGGTCCAATGACGATAATAGGATGCAATGGAGGAGGTGGAGTATGAGTCTTAAGATCATAAATTTGGCATGCATGACACTTCTGGACAACAACACTATAGTCTCAAAAAATGGTAGGCAAAAAGTAACCAACGCATAAGATATTTTTCCCAGTAGCATAGCCAGATAAATGACCTCCACATGTCCCCGAGTGGCATTCATTAAGGGCTTTCTTGTCCTCCTCATGTGTGAGGCACCTTCACAAAATTGTATCAATACCGTGTCGATAAAGAGTGTTGCCAATGATGATGTAATTCTTGGCTTGGTATCGAATATGTTAGTGCTCGGAGTGAGAGGTATCAAACCAGAAAGTTTGGGTCTAGAGATAAATCATAATTTCTCCATACCATGGGTCAAATGATGAAATCAGAAACAAGGGCTTGTCAGGGATAAAATTGTCAGATGTTGATTCAAAATCGGAAAAAGGAAGGTCGCACATAATCTCAGAGAAAACCAAGGATTTCTTTGACTTGGATTTGATGAATTCCAGGTCAAAATATTGCAGGATAATGATCCATTTAGAGTATTCCCCCCCCCCCCCCCCCCCCCCAACAATTGACGTGACAAAATGTATGTCATAGGGTTGCAATTTGAAACAAATGTAGTTTTCCGGAGCAAGATGTAATGGTGGAACCTTTGGATGACTTGAACGACTGCCAAAGACAACTTTTCTATGTGGGTATACCTAATATCAATATCATTAAGATTCCGATTCAGATAATATATGGGGTTTTCTATCCCTTCATTGTCGTCTTGGAAGAATACCATTTCTATAGTAGAAATGGTAGCAGCGAGATATAAGAAATAGTTTCATTGGTAATCAGAGGGGTATAATAGAGATACTCAGCCCAATACATCTTTCTGAGTTTTGTTATCCCAATGGAAGGGAACCCCTTTCTTAAGCAGGCAAGTGAATCCTTTTTTCAACTCGGCGTAATTAGGGATGTATCGTCGTAGGAAGTTATCTTTCCCTTCAAGTTGTTGAAGCTAAATGAGCAAAGAAAGTGTAGACAAGTCAATGATTGCCTTTAGTTTCATAGGATTGATATGAATTCCATGTTTTGAAATAAAAAAACCAAGTATTTTACCAAAACTAATGTAGAACACACATTTGTGTGGATTCAATTGAATATTATATTGTTTGCACCATAAGAAAATGATCGTAATATGCATCAAGTGATCATCCTGATACTTAGAATGAGCAGGGAGATCGTCCAAATAAGGCTGCACGATATGTTTAATATCATGAAAAGTGTGATCTATTTGCCATTGAAACATGACCCTAGTATTCTTCAGACCAAATCGGAGTTTCCGATAGGAAAGTGTACCCCAGGGACAAATAAATGCAGTCTTAGGTTGATCCATTGGGAGAATGTTAATTTGATTATATCTGGAGAAACCATCCATAAAAAATATATTTCACAATCGACGTAGTCATCAAAAATATGGTTGATGAACGAGGTCAAGTAATTATCCTTTAGACAAGCACAATTCACATCCTGATAATATACACATACATGGATTGTCCCCTGTTTCTTCATGACAGTGGAAATATTTGACACCCAATCGGTGAGATGAATGGGGTAGATGAAACGAGCATGAAGGAGTTTTATAACTTCACTTTTTATCATGACAACCTTCTTTGGATAGACCAAATGGAGGCACTGCTAGTCTGGTTTAGCATCATGATACATTTTAATCTCTTGCACTACTATATTTGGGTCAATACTTGGCATTTCCTTGTAGGTCCAGGCAAAGATATCATGAAACTACTGAAACAGGGCTTTATAGGTCTCAATTAGGTAAGGAGGAGAAATGGTGATGATCATCCCATGACGCATCGCCTGGCATCATGATCTCCATGATGCTCTCATAGGTAGAGTACACGAGAGAATGGATTAGAAGACATGTCATAATCTAGTGATCAATCGACCTAATTAATCGAAGAGAAGGTATGAGTCACAGAAGACTGATAGATAGCTTCGTAATCAAGTTCAATAGGGCTAAGTGACATTCGTTCGCCAAAAATATGGATTGTAGTTTCATATGGCACAATACATGGATTGTTATGGATAGTAGAAGATGATATCATATTGATATAAGCAACTGAAGAGGAGCTATCAAGAAGAGGAGGAGGAAGCGAAAAGGTTCTCATGAGCGAGGAATCCTTCGACAATCATTAGAGGAAATTTCAGCCTAAAAGTGCACATGAAATTTTCATGTAATTTCCATGTCATAATATGTAAACCAATCAAAATCCTTTAAATTTAAAAAGAGGTATATGTAAATATTTTGGAGGGAAAAGAATAAAAACTACTTTTTTTAATTGTATTTTTGGCTTATCTCCTTATATGTTTACTCAAATTTCAAGTGTAGACACTCGTTGGATGTGGAATTAAATTCCACATCCAATGAGTACCCATTATGTATACTTTTTAGAAGACCTACGTTGATAAAAATTGAAGATACATTAAAAAAACATGCTGAACACGTTTTTTAATGTACCTTCAATTTTTATCAATGTGGGTCTTCTAAAAAATATGCATAATGGTACTCATTTGATGTGAAATTTTATTCCGCATCCAACGAGTATTTACACTTGAATCTTGAGTAAATCTATAAGAAGATAAGCCAAAAATACAAATAAAAAAGTTAGTTTTTTTATTTTCCCTAAAAAATTCATAACTCTTATTTTATTATTTTAACTATTATTTTATTATTTTCTTTAGGAGACCACTTTTAGGTTGAAATTTCCTCTAATTCTGACCCCGACATGCTGATAAGAATGCAAAATTTCGCCTGCAAGCGGGACACTTCCAATAACATGAGAATCAGAGGTGTAAAAGGTGAGTTGGTCAATGGTCACAATCCCACCCTTATGAGGAAAGGCGATCATACATAAATAAGTTGAAACAACTACAACCATGGCGTAAAACCACATGTGACCCAATAAAATATTATAATAAAGAGGTTCGTCAATAACTTCCACTTCTATGGATACATTTCCCCCCCCAATTCTACTTGTAAGGAATTCATAATACCACAAGGCTTATATGTTCTCCCATAAACGAATTTCAATGTGGTAGGTGACTGACTCAAATGAGGCAAACAAATTTCTTTCTAGCAAGAAATAGACATGATGTAGGTCGATGCTCCCTCATCCACAACAGAACGATGAATGTTCTCACCATGGACGACGACCTGAATGGTAAAGGACAATTGAGCTAGAAGTCGAGAGGTATAGTTTTCATGACTGAAAACAACTAGGTAGGAATTTGAAGTATCCACACATCAATAGTTGAAAGAAAATCATTTTTCTAGGCGTGGCAGTTTTGCAATGCCTTGAGGGTTAACATAGATGATGGAGATTGAACCAATTCCTAAACTATGCTATAATTTTGAGAAACCCTGGAACGAGGGTTGAAAGCATATTTATGAATAACTCCTATTCAAAGGCTTAATAGTTAAATTTGTAGGAATCATGGGTTGAGGAGGATCAGATGGGAGTGATCATGAACTGGCAGGCTGATCAATATCCTGACCATTTAGAGGATTCACATTACCATAGTCCTTGTTTCGAGTAGCCACCATAACATCAGATTTATGCTTCGTGGAGGAAAGCATTAAAACCGTGTTAGAGGAAGATGGGTCCCGAGCAACCATATGGGTCTCCTGATTGGGAAATGGGCCATTCAACACAGTGAGAGAAGTGGAGGATTTCAGAAGCTGATTCACTTATGTACGGTGAGGAAAATCACAAGTAAAGTGCTCCTCATTGCAAGTCAAACATGGGTAATGAGGCTTTCGTCTCTAATCAGAGGACTAATTTTTTTTCTCATCCTGTGGTGAAGAATATTTTTTCTTTTTTCCATTTCCTTTCTTCTTTCTTCCTTGTTTCTGCTGAGATTTTCCTTTATCAGATGAAATGAAATTTATCTCGGAAGAAGAAGTTGTAGGAGGATTGGATGAAGAGTTTTGGGTAGAAGCAGTGAGAGAAACACCAGATGGTTTTCTCATTGTTTGTGAACTGGAAGAACCAATGATGCCATCAGTAGCATGAGATTCTTTACCAGGAGTGGGAGGAAAAGAATTCAAAGGTCTCAAAGAATCTAATATCTTTTCATAGAGCGTGCCAGATTGGGTATATATGAGGTCCAAATACTAAGCACAAGAAATTACTTGCACTTCAGTTACAACTCCACCTTTTAGCTACATCCTTTGTCATAGATGGAAACAATGATTTAATGACCATTCCACTAACAATTTATTTGGAACATAGGTCTTAACCAACTGATGATGAAGTCACCACTCATGAATGTGATCTGAAATGTGAGTGGCTTTAGTTTGTTTGAAGTTGGTCAGAAGTTCGGTTCCATTTTCATACTGGATGTGTAGTTGGAAATGAGTAAGGAAGGTGGTAGCCAAGGAACTGAAATCATGAAACGAAGCTATACATAACTCAATGTACCATTTAGTTGCGGTACTTGTAAAAATACATTGGAAAAGATGTAATCATATGGAATCATCATTAAGGGAGTTCGAAGAATGCCATAGATGATACGACATGACATGGGTTGACAGGTCTTCTCCAGGATTCCCATTGAACTTTCGGATATCAGAAGCAAATTTGGTGGGAATTATTAGCCACCAAGGCAAATAAGTGATGGGATCGTTGGTAAGTCGAGTCAAATTTGAAAATTCAAGAGTCACCATAAAAGGTAATTGTCAGTTAAAATCTGGTGGATGATAGCCTGGATAAGAAGGAATAGCCTAAGAAAAATGTACTTACGTTCCTGAATAAGGAGTGTTTTGATAAAGAGGAACTTGGGAACTAGAATAAGGATGATTCTGGTAACTAGCATATGCGTAACCTTGTTGACCAACTCTAGAATAACCCTACAAATGTAGGAATGGTTGGGTTTGGATATGTTAGCCTTGAAAAAGAACTTGAGGAACACCCTGATAAGGTCCATATTATTGTCCTGCGGGATTTTTCACCATCCCAACATAAGGCAGGTTCGATTGGGGTTGTACCATACTATACATATTCTTTCCTTTCAGAATTTGAGGAGTACCTTGCCCAAGTGGTTGAGGCTATAAGGTACCTTGTAAAGGCTGGGTAAGTGGAACTTGAGGGGTACCATATATCGATGGAATAGGTTGAGATGCAAAAACAAATTGTAAATGTTGAATTACATCTATTTGAACTTGTTGAGGTGCAAATGGATGGGTAGGAATTTGAACTGAAGACGACATAGGTTAAGGATTCAACAATCGGTCCCAAAATGAACTAGGCTGGATGGATAAAGTAGGTTACCAAGCACTAGCAGCCATCCCAAGATAAGGAGGATTGTAATAAAGTTGATTACCAATTTGAGGTATGCCAACAACATGTTTTTCCCCTGCCATAGGAGGAGGGGATGATTGAGGCAACAACAATCCATATGGAGGGAACCCAACATATGGAGTGTTAGGCTGTTGAAGATAACCTTGCCCACTAACATAAGGGCCAACCTATTGTTCAATTGTAGGTGTAGGCGGAGGAGAAGGAGAAATCTGAGTGGCGTTCATAATATAAGTACCAGATGGAATTCCCAAATTGGATGACATGGGAGAGGTACAAGGACTGGAAGCTACACCAGAGAAGGTACCATATAAAGAATGATAACCATGTGGGATAAATGGGCGACCATACGCCTTTGGTGATGTTGCAAACATAGATGAGGAAGCAACATTTTATGTCTCAACCATAGTGGTGGACATGGGTTGGGAGGTCAAATCGGATCCAGTCATGTTTAACAATCCCAATGAATGTTCCTACGAGAAATCAGCAGGTGAGTCCAAATAATCAAGTAAAGGAGTTTTTGATGGAGTTTGAAGAGGAGGAAGAAGATTGGTTTGATAAAAATGGAGTCCAATCCAATGAATAGGAGTAGAGGGATGAGGCTCCTCTTGCAAGATCTCTTTAATACTCATAAGTTTGTATGGAAGAGGTTCACCGTCGGGTCCAAGATATATAGTTGGAGGTTTTATCTGAGACAAAGGAATAGAAGGAGAAGGAACTAAAGTAACAAGTGAAGATGGCTGAGGTTCCTCAAGTTCAATAACTTCAGGAAGTAAAGTATCTGACTTAGGAAAGTCAAGTTGAATAACCTCAGGAAATAAGGTTTCAACGGCTTCTGTTTTGATTGTGTTAGATTCACCAGCAGTAGTAGAGGTAATCTCAAACTTAGTTTCAAAGGAAAAGATGATTCTGGTTGATCAAATTCAGGAGGAGGACCAGAAGTAGTTCTCGAATTTCCTAATTCGGTAGTTTTCCTCGTCTTATCTTTTTGAAGATGACAAGGAGTAGCCCTTGGTGGAAGAGGAGGCACATTTTTTATTTTACGTGAATGACAGAGTGAGGGATTGTTTTCTTCCATGTTGGATAATAAATTTTAAAAATTAACTCAAAAATAAATAAAAAGAGGGTAATCTAGGCATAAAGGATTACTAAGAAACCATGAACTGCAATATACACCTTGGTGAACCAAGGAATTAACTTACATGCAGGCAATCTCCTCGAATGATGTGTTTGGTGTATCATGGTACACAAGGCAGCCGACTCAGTTACCTATGGTGAGGACAACAACCTATAGGGGACTTCCAAAAGATACTCAATGATATATGGAGGTGCAGTTCATAGTAGTGCTGTCTAATGCGTAGCCGTTCGATGAGAGAGTTCCCATATACTTTACGTGTGTGGAGTGTCATCTAATATACCAAAAGGTGCATGGAGAACGATCCTACATACTCACGTACATGGAACAAGATTTCACCCCTGGGACACAATGCTGGCAAAAAACTCCTATGTTTAACGATGTTGGAACACGTCTCTATTATAGACCTCTAAATGTTTGCATTAATGTTACAAATGCTCCTTAGGTTGATTCAATAAATTTTACTGTTTATCTTCAATTAAGTTCCAATTTTGGGGCTCACCACAAATGTCACCTGAATATCCTAAAATGAAACTAGCATGAGGAAATGGAATCTTTTTCATTCAATGAAAATCTATCTAAGAAAGGGAAGAGACAAAGAGTATGAAACAAACAATATGCAGCAAAAATGTGAAAAATGAAATTCCCTTTTCAATGCAATTGTTCCAAGTTCGATGCACACAAAAAAACCTAAATTCCAATACAAAGATTTTTCTCTTCAAGTCACTTAATTTTCAAATATGAAGAAAACTAAGATGCAAAGTCTAAGCACTGATTTAAACAAGCTTTTCAGAATGATGACTAGAACACCAATTCACCTAAGCACTCAATGATTAAACAAAATCAGTTTGAAAGCAACATAATGATAAGAACAAAGTAAAATATTAAAAAAAATCCTTACCAAAGGTATTATAACAAAAGAAAACCAAATGGAGGCTTCAGAGGGACCACAAGACACTGAGAGACTCAAGGGAGAGTAGCTAGAACAATGTTGATCAAAGAGAAAATCAAGGAAAAGACAAACTTATGTATGGATAGGGGACAATGCAGGTGCAAAGGAGGATCTAGTGCTGTGCAACACAGGCATAGATAAGGCTTATCTGGGGGGTAATGCTTTGTCAGAAGACTAGATGGTGCATTGGTCTATGGATGCAAAGTTCCGACACAAGGATTGCAATTGAGACTGAATGAAAGGTCTTCCTAGGTTTGTTCTTGAGTGAATAAGACATTAAATTTCTGAAGAAGAGGTAATACAAGAAAAATGGACAAATAAACCACCAAGGGAATACATCGTTCCCTAGTATGGTTGCCAAATTGTTATGTGAAATCTACGATTGCAGAAAAAAGTATCTTCCCTAGGCCTGATGGACTAACCTAGAACAAGAAAATGACAAAGGGACTAATGTTTTCCTTAAAGTAAATAGATAACATGACGACACCTACTTGGAATATGTTGTATGCTTCGCTCCTTCCTTGGCTTGAGTTCTCCAATCCCAGCTGCAATCAATATTATTAGATCCTACACAGTCAGATAACACAAGCCAATGATCTACGTAATCCATGCAACATCATCTAATCACTTTATTCGATAGATCAACATGGTATTGAAATATATGAAACCATGACATCATATATAGGAAAACAAAAACTCATTGAATTAATTAAAATGGAGTGAGTTACAACCAAAAATAGGTGTTGAGCTTGTAAAATATCTCCTCCAAGTTGACTTGTCCTTTCCTTGCCACAAAGTGCACCTCCAATCACCCTAATGCATGGAATAATATCTCTCACATCAACAACATAAGGGTAGAATCATTCTCCAAAAGCCAATCCCTTACCTATGGATGATAGTAAATATATAGGTGAAGGAGGTAGTTCATGAATTCTTATCCTTTTACCAATCTGGACTTGAGATCCACTCTTGATGGGAGGATGAGATCAAGGGATAAGGGATGAAAACTCCAAGGTAGTATAGGATACTATTTGAGACTTTTATCTGAGGTAAATGGTTACAACAGATCCCAGAAGCTTCTAGAAGAAGAGGCTTTGTGATTCTCTCTCTTTTTCCTGAATTTCTAGAATCAATGCACTCCCAACACTAAGCAACCTATTGGTGATCAACGTAGGTGCAGAGTAGGGAAACATGGTATTCAATGTTATCCAGTAGGAGGTCAGGGAGTGTTGGTACTTAAAATGATTGAAACATGGTGTTTTTAGGTAAAAACTTAGGGATTATAATGATTCATGCTTAGGGCTTTGTGCAAGGATGATGAAAATAAGGTCAAATTATGTTGATTGATCTAGTTGAAGGCCTATTGACTAGATGTGACAAAATTTCCTATAAGACTTATCTTGGATTTTTAACCCTCAATCCTCAAAGAATATTGGTCCTCTTCGAACAATCTTACCTTGGATACCTGTCCTATATTCAAAGAGTGTTGGTACCTTTCCTTTCTTGGATTGCCTATCCTCACGGAAACCACAAATGCTTCATCCAATCCTCCACCATTCTCCCTCCATGGTCTTCATTTAGACTTATGGGTGTTAGTCCTAGTCAAGTGCATGACACATGAAGAAGATAATGCATATGTGATGTTCATCATCACTCCCTATCAACCAGAGAGGATATCCTTTCTTCCTTTAAATTGGGAGGTCATATTAACCACAAGCTTCTAGCTTGTTCCCATAAGAGTATCAACTACCAGTTCTTCATGGAGACAGTGACATGGTTCCTTCTTTCCATGGTATCTCTTCCTTCAATATAATGACATTGTTCGGCTATCGAAATTTCATATCATTGTTATAGCACCATTTACCACCCTTGGTATTTGTGATGCTTGGTTTATGGCCTAGGGAAACTCCTCCTTCCAGACTTGGTCCAAATATTTTAAAAACAGTGTTTTATTTCCTATATGCTGGTCCAAATATTTTAAAAACAGTGTTTTATTCCCTGTATGCTACTTTTCCCTAAGATAAAAGCATGTATGCGCGGGTTAGTCAATACCCAACCCATGTATATGTGTTAAAATTCTTAAAAAAATTAAATTTCCTTAATTATGGGTGGAGTTCACAGGTTTTACCTATTGAATACCTCCTATCGCTCGTGGCCCAACTGTTTCCCAACTAAAAAACTGATTGGGAGATGTATAAATAGGCTTCTATGGGAAGGCCTTAAGGAGGAGAAGAGATAGAATTATTATACTGAGATTATCTATGACTGAGTCTGAAGTATCCTTGTGCTTCAAGCACTTCCCCAAGTTTCAGGAAACCCTTATTTCCTTAAGTGTTGATATTCTCCCACTTGCTTGAGATATCATGGTATTGGTTATGGAAGGAGGTTGTTGAAGACTGGGTGTTATCGGGAAAATTAATGTCCATTCAGAGCTGCTAGTCCCACTAAGACAGGTAGCTATCTTAGAAACAAACAAACTAAAGTTACTTTTGTTTTCCTTTATGACAGATAGATGAGAGAGAAGCAGAGAGTACCAACCTCAGTCTTTCACTAGTCTCCTTAATTGTTTCCTCTCTCCCTTGATAGAGCTTTCGCCACTCCTTTCTCACTTGTACCACTTCAAAGAACACATGTAGAGTCAAAGCAACAAAATACCATCAAAGAATAGAGATCTATAACCATAAACAATGTAGGATCAGATGTACATTAACCATATAAATGCATATACAAATACAAGATTTAGAGATATACAAGCATATGGAGGAAAACTCAAATAGCTTTATTGATAGAAGTAGTAGAATAGAGGATTACAACCAAGCTATCTGATCCAGCATCATCCTCCCAGCATGAAAGCCCTCTTCACCTCATACAAAGCAAGATCACCCAACAATACAATGTCTTCAAAAAGAAACCAACAACACTCCCTTACAAATTACAAAATTCCAGTCCCTGGATCTCTAGGATGAGGGATCCATATATAGATGTTTGCAAGAGAGTGAGTCAGCTTTCGGGATTTTGATTAGTGTCATTTCACTGATATTTCTTGGTTCCACTTGGAGATTTCATGATCTCTTACTCATTCCTGGGTGAATTCAGAGAGGCAAGTGTCATATGAGCAGTTTCTAGAAGATTCTTTGAGTTTACACCTAGCAAACTGCTTCTGCCATTTGTCTACTCTTGCTCATCACACCCTACAGAAGGGATTTTCAGTATGCATCGCACCCCCCATGTGTAATAGGTGAGATGCATTTCACCCTCAGCATGGAGCAGTCTGTACGGTTTAGTTTTGACCAGTTCTGAGCAAATTTTTAGGGAGAACTTCTCGGAAATGATGTAATCAGCTGACCTTGTTCCTTTAGGGTATGAAACAACACTTTTAGGGGTTTAGTAGCCCTTGGTTTATGGACATATGTGATTGGGTTTGTAGTGCCCAAATATGTCTATAACAATTTCCTCCTAAAGCATGAGGTCGTAAATCTTCTGATGTCGGGTGAAATGCTTTATCATGAGGATCCGAGGTTTTTCGAGCTAGAAGGTGACTTGTAATAAGATACAATACAATATATTATCTTCGTAATATTTTCATGATCTAGCTGAGGTGGGAATTCCCATGCTCAGCTTTATAAATTCATTTTCATGTACATAAGACAGACAATCATCTATGTGGCAGACTGATGATTCTAGTAGAGCCATCATCCCTTAGTTTGGATGATTATCTATGCAACTATGATGTACATTTGATGTTTTTATTTTCCTGAATATATCGCAACCCGGATGGATGAAACTAGATCCGGGGTCTTCAAACTCATTCAATATTCACTCGAAGTACAAGTCGATCCATGTGAAAAGATGTTCTGATGTCGAACATGGAAAGACATTGCCTGATTACCAGCCAATGATGTAAGCTGTTAACAAGCACGAGAGGAATCACTGATAATGATGATGACCCTCAAAGTATTGCAGTACAATTCACGTGTTGTGAATACATGAGTTGATGTCGAACACCACGCAAAATCTTTCAGTCGAAGGCCATTGATGTAAACCTATTACTGGAAGTGAGAAACTTGCCATTGAGGTATGCAAGCTTCAAAGTACTGAAAGGGTTGTTCCTAAGTCAACTTCTTGGATAATGAGCTGATGTTGACAAGAAGTGACCCATCGTAGGAGGTCCTTAATGAATCCCACATCTACGACACGGAATGGAGCAAATGATATTTGTGGAGGTGAAAATGATATGATGATACAAGGTTCAGGGTGGCGGTCATGAAATAATGGAGTAGCAGATGAGGTGTTAGCTAGGTTGGTGAATTCTCTGAGCGACTTCTCTTGAGCATATCAACGACACTAAAATGGATTGGTAGCATTAACCCCATAAATGGATGGTACGGAGGACCAATGGTGATATGACCGGTGAACGGAATAACCCAACCCGACTCAATCATGGTGATGGAGTGAAAGTGCCATGTTCAAGAACGACCTGCTACCAATGAAGTTATTCAAGTTTTCTTCCCTTTTTCCCTAGTCATTGCTGACCAATTCCTCTTTAATTTGTCAAGCTTGAGGAGGATAACATATGCTTGTTATATAATTTTCCCTTTGAGCAAACCTGTCACTATGTTTTAATGAGCCTAGCGACAGTGAAACTCGCTCCTGTCTACATGGACAAGTTTGTCGCTATTGTTTTAACTAGTTTAACGACAAAGATAACTCGGTCCTTTTCAATTTTAGAGAGTCTAAAAGAGACGGAAAGGCAACTCCAGTATTCCTTTTTCGTAATATAATCTCTTAAGTTCAAAAAATTATAAAATAATACGAAAGGGATGACTTTTTGATAGTTTTAACGAGCCGAACAAGACAAGCACTCGATATTTTTGTGTAATGATCCCTCAGGTCCAAAAAGATTAAAATCTAGAGGAGGGATGGCACTTCCGATCGCTTTAATGAGCTAGAGAGGCCAATTGCTCGACAATCTTTTCATATTTTACGAGTCAGATGAAAAGAGCTTAAAGGAGAATCGTTTTTTGAGGAACGAGTGACATTTTTGGATAGCAACTGGTTCCAGGTAAGGTTCGGAATTTTTCAATCATGGCAGTGTAAAGAAGGTGGCTAATAGAATCACTCGTCACAACTATTCCTCAAAAGGGTAATCAATCAAATGGAGGCGTATGATCGGCTAAAAAATAGTGAAGGTGATGGTAAGAACATGACCAAGGCTCGAAAGTTGATAATTATGCGATCACAAAGATTATTTACCGAAGGTGGGTTCATTTTTTAATGAGCTTAAACTCTGGGGGAACATTTACTCATTGCTAGGTTTATTTTTTAACGAGCTTGAAATTCACGTAAAACTACTTGTGCCAGTCATATAATAAGGATGTCTCATCAATAGGTTCATTTTTTAGGGAGCTTGCCCCATTCAAAACTTTGCTCCGGAGCCTTTCATATGCAAGCTAGGAACGACCAACCTATGAGGTTAAAGGGTTGAGAGCCTACAAACTAAGAAAATAAAAGGCCATTTTTCACTTGCATGCAAAAAGGTTTGCATTCCCCCAGGTATAACGAAGTAGAGTTTCCAGGTTACCATACGGAAGTTCTTGCATTAGCAAGATTGTTCCATTCGTGTAGCATACAAAAAACTTCCTTGGCTTCGTCCATCAAATTGGACAAGGGTGACTTTTGTAAGTGCTAGTCACATAACCTTTGACGGGGGAATCCTTTTCCAGTCTAAATCCATTTTCCTAATCAGACAGGGGTATCAAACTAGTCATATATCCCACGCAGAAACCTACTTTATATCTGGGGTTTTCCTGCCGAAGCAGACTAGGGCGCATGCCCCCTGGGTTTCAGTCACAATCACCGAATCACTCACGCTCATTAGGTGGACGGACTGGATATTGATGAGACATTCCTTGTGCAAAAAGACTAGTTAGGGAAGACATTTGACTAATAGCTGTGTTTGAACCAGGGAATGAAAGCTGGTCAACTAGGTGGACCACTATGCCTTCATGTGGAAAACACATCACTCGAAAGAGTGAGGAAACAATAGCTCCCATGATACAAATGTAGTCACGTCCAAGGAGTAGATTGTAATCTAGAGGCCCTTGGACTACCATCATGTTTAGATGAACGGTTTTCCTTCTCAAAGTTATAGGCAAATTTGGAAGGATCCCCAATGGTCGACTAGTTCCTTTGTTGAAGCTTGTTAGATTTCGAATCTCAAGCAGAAGCAATGGCAAACCAAGTTCTTTCCAAGTAGTTGAGGAAAGGATACTCACAGAAGCCCCTTAATCTATGATGGTACCAACCATGATCATTCTGTAAGCTTGTACTATGATTCAGAATGGTACATTAGATGGTAGGCAGGGTCTCCCTAGTAGATTCCAATTGAAGGAAACGACTAGATTTCTTGAAGGAGGGACCGAATAAACAACCGGATAAATCTCTAACGAACTTCCTTGCGGTAAAGGAACAGGTAGATTGGCCCCATGTTCATTGGATTCTGTGTTAACAAAAATAATTTGAACGGTGTCGTTCTCATTCTCTTTGGTGACAGTATCATCTGAAGGTGGACCTTTTGAAGACAATATTGGGTCCATTGCCATCTTGATCTGTTGACTTTGGTCCGGTGTGGACTCAGAGGGTTTATCTTAAATGATAGGTGCTTCGACCGAAAACAAAGGTGTGTCAATCAGATTTTCAACTAGCGATGGATTCGGCGAGAGTTTCTTGTATCCAGGAGGAAGTCGTTGTAGTGAAGTAGGACGGTTATCCAAGACTCTTTTAGCTTCGTCCAAGAAGGGACAACGGTGGAGGGCATGATTGCCTTCACACATCCTACAAGGAAATCTAGATCTTCCTTTCTGTCCATTGACTTCATTTTCACTAGTTGATGGTGTGCTCTCAACATGATTGTTAGAGGTTGAAGACACCGGATTGTGCAAGCAGGGAGACTAGTCCCTCAGGATCCGTGGGATGTAGGGACAATCTCGATGATAGTGGTCTCCCTTGCAAATGACACATGGAGATTTAGGTTTGGAAGGTGCAGTTTGTGGATTTTCACTAGATGATGCATGGTTGCCCCTTTTCACCATTGGATTCTTCTTTTTCTTCTCCTTCCCTTTCTCCTACTTCTCAGTTAGTTGGTTTTTACCGTTACTAGCTTCACCAAGAGAAGAGGAAGAAGGAGAGGCAGAAACAGACAAAGTAGAAGGTGGGGTAGAAACTTTAGTATCATCTAGTTGCTAAGGAATTATGGTGTTTTGAATGACAAAGGTCGAGAAAAGCCATACTGGCAGGTCAATTGTGAGTCCTGGAAGGGACAATGTAGCCATGTGTGGAGCACCAACATCTCCCCAAGAGGAGAAGGGACTAGGATTTCCCCCAAGGGGAAATCCTTGATTGGTAGACTCCATTTTCTCAACCTAATACCAACGAGGGAATAGTGACGTTATTCCGATTAAAATAAATTTTATGACGCTTTGACACAACTTGCTTTTTCAATTTTTAAGAGTCGAGAAAAAGCTAAAGATGACTCTAGTCGCCTTTGATTTTTAATGAGCCTAAAGTGACAAGTGCTCAGATGGACCTTTTCTTTTAAGGAGTCTGAAAAGGAATGAAAGTGACTACTCTAGAAATCTAGACAAAGGGATTACCAAACCAATCGCAAAATTGCAGAATACTTTTTACGGTACGGCAGTCAATCTTCCCGAATGCTGTGTTCAATGCATTGCAATTGATAGGGTGGCAGACACAACTTCCTAAGGATAAAGGATGTAGCCTATTGTGGTCTCCCAATATATACTCGACGATACATGGGAGCACAAGTCCGTACTGGCATTTGTTGTCTCAAAGAGGAGGAATCACCCAACCTACAATGAAAGCGATAATTACCAGGATTTACGACGCTGAAATACGTTCTAGCCTAGACTTCAAAATGTTGTGCATTAGGTTCCAAAGCGTTTTTATGTTCATTGAGGTTTATTTTACAGTTGATCTTTCTTAAGAAGTTTGCCTTTAAGGTTCACCATGTGATGTAGATATACAATTCCTAAATATGCAATCTAAGATGATAAATAGTCGTTTACTTTCTTTTTGCAATGAAAATCCTAGCTACTAAGGAAAGAGAAATGAAATTCTTTCAACATAGAGCAGAGAGCACACACTAGATGCACTTTTCCTAAATCAATTTCAGCATGCAGTCTAAATGAAAATGCACATGCATGTATTGTTTTTCAGTTTCCTTAATGTGAGAATGAAAAAAAGAAAACTAAGTACAGATCTGAATTATTTTGTTTTAAAGTGACAGTACTAACAATTTTCTCTTCAAAAAATGAAAGGAAGACTAAGACAACACTTTGCGATTTCGAATTAAAAAAACTAAAGGAAGATTAAGATGAAACTTTGTGATTCGAATTAAAAAAAAATGAAAGGAAGACTAAGACGAAACTTTGTGATTTCGAATTCAAAATTGCTTTTGACACTTGAAATACTATTAATTCAAATCAAATACAATGGCAAAAGTGTAATCAACTATCTAAAAGAGGAAGACTTTACGACACTCTTTTTCTTGACTAAAAACGACACTTGCGACACTTTCAAATCAAAATACGACAATTCAATTAAGCTACTATTTGCAAAGGAGGATTGTAAATGATGAAAAATACATAAAAAACATTCACAATTCCTTATCAATGGAGGCTGAAATAATGCAAAGGAAGATGATTTCAACATTGATGTACTTAGGCAACAAAGCTACTGAATAAAGCTGAAGATAATGAAGAAAAAACCAAAATCTGGAGGTAGAAACAATCTTAGTCAATCATTGCACCTGTAACACAGGGAAACAGGGATGCATCTCACTCGCAACACACGGGAGGTGTGATGCACCCAGATTTCCAATGAGAGACAGTGCGATGGTCTAGGGATGAGACTAAGCTTGGTTTTCACTCACAGTTTGTAGCTAAGTTCTGGGATTTAGGTTGAGCTAATGATTTTCAGTAAACACAAAGTATAGGGCTGATCTAATGAGGTTATTTGAGCTACCACCAGGGCACTTAGGATGTTTGCAAGTCAGTTCATAAACCAACCCGGAGATTGACTGAAGCAACGTTGATCTACTTTGCAGTTGCATAACAAAAGCAGTTCGAAGGCTAGCTGGCTTAACTTCAGGCTTTGTCTATGGTTTATAAAGCAAACAATAGTAACAAAACAAACAAACTATTCGCTCCCCAGTGGAGTCGCCATTTTTTTATCGGGAAAACTAGTGTCCATTTAGAGCTGCTAGTCCCACTAAGACGGGTAGCTATCTTAGAAACAAACAAACTAAAGTTACTTGTGTTTTCCTTTATGACAGATAGATGAGAGAGAAGCAGAGAGTACCAACCTCAGCCTTTTGCTAGTCTCCTTACTTGTTTCCTCTCTCCCTTGATAGAGCTTTCGCCACTCCTTTCTCACTTGTCCCGCTTCAAAGAACACCTGTAGAGTCAAAGCAACAAAATACCATCAAAGCATAGAGATCTATAACCATAAAAAATGTAGGATTAGATGTACATTAACCATATAAATGCATATACAAATACAAGATTCAGAGATATACAAGCATATGGAGGAAAACTCAAAAAAAATTATTGATAGAAGTAGTAGAAGAAAGGATTACAACCAAGTTGTCTGATCCAACATCATCCTCCCAGCATGAAAGCCCTCTTCACCTCATACAAAGCAAGATCACCCAACAATACAATGTCTTCAAAGAGAAACCAACAACACTCCCTTACAAATTACAAAATTCCAATCCCTGGATCTCTAGGATGAGGGATCCATATATAGATGTCTTGTTCCTGAGATTAACTTTGTTTATGCATCAAATAGTGTCGTAATTCATGTATGAATATTATTTTGATGTATAATTAATCATTTTCTTATATGATATAAAGTTAGTTTCATTAAAATGCTTTATCTATATGCTGTTATGTATGTTCAAATTGGTTGATTTGCAGATTCGAAGATCATTAGGAGTTGCAGAGGGTCTAAACCTTGCTGGAACTACTCAAACGAAGGACATCCGGGTATGGTCACTATCACATAATTTTGTTTATATAAGCATGTTGCCTGAGTTATATATGTGTTTCTTACTGTAGTTTTCTCTTTCTCTGTTGGGGTTTCAACCCAAAGCCCTAGGGTACTTATTCCCGTAACAGAATTGGCAACTCCACCAGGGATAACAATCTTGTTATTCCTAGCTTGGGTTGTTCAGTGTCAATCAGGGCCTAGTTCTTGGTTTGCTTGCTGTGACAGTATTATTTGGTCCAGTAGAATCTCAGACCTTAAGTCTGATCTTTTTGATGTGGCTTTATTTTTTATTTTTCTTGCAAAGCTTTGTATACGCACTTTAGTCTGTTTACAATAGCGTACATGTGATTGTTTCTATGAAGTGAACCCGAGCATACGTGAATTTCCTTTATCAGAAGCGCGTGTACATGCCTCTATGCTTGAACACAGTTGTGTATACCATTTTTTGCATTGTTTTTTCAAATCTCTTTGCCCAGAAAGATTTGTTTCTTGGTCTGTTTGGTTTCTGAGTGGTCAATTTCTGTCTTTAGAATTTTGTTATTTTGCGAGCTTACTGTTTTGAAATCTCTTCCGCTTTGAAAAGTTTTGGCCTAGGTTTGCTTTTGAGTGAGTTTTATGATTTGTGTTTTGGCACACAAGACTTCTTGTAGAGGTTCTTGATTGTTTTGGTCCTCTAGAACAACAGATTGTTTTCAATCTTAGTGTCAAGCTCAGTTATTGGTCTACTTGCTTTTCTTTTCGTCATTTTGTGGCCTTATACCTTTTCTTGCTTTTTGAAAGTTTCTTTTTGACAAATTTGAGAGTGTTTCTTTCCTGACTTCTTGGTCAATTTGTCAAAGCTCTTTGCTGCTGTTTGGGTCGTTTAGTACAAGTTGAAGCGTTTCTTGTTCAAGTTTTCATTTGTTGTCGAATTTGTAACTTGAAAAGTTTCCTTGTGCTCTTCTTTCGGTCTTTGAGTCTTTAGTAGCATTTAGAGTGCTTTCGAAAGGTTGTTTTCATTGCTTCTTGAAAAAGAAAAGATCTTAAAAAACATTTTTTTTGTCTTCTTTCGCCAAGTTTGATTTTGGCTTCTAATGATTTTTTGAAAGTGAATTGTGATCTCTTTGGGATTTGTCCTTCTTGTTTGGAAAAGATTTTGTATTCAAAATTTGTATTCTTTTCAAACACTTAAGTTGGCTTATTAATAGTTATAAACAATTGCTTTCGTTCTTTTTTAAGAGTAATATAGGATATTGTATCTTCATTTACACCTTGCATTAGGGTAGTTTTGCATTATTAAAGCATCAATAGTCTTTTTAGTTTTTGTATGTGTGAAGTGTGTTTAAGAAAAGAAAAGAAAAAGTTTTTTGCTTTATAGAAGTTTCGTAGAACTCACGTAGAAATCTCTTTTCATCGAAGAACAGACGATTGCATTCATATAAGTTAGTTTTTCATTGATTTTTTTTTGCATCATACAAACACCATTGGTTTCATTTCCATTTTTCCCTTTGACTCAAAAGAACAACCATTAAAAATCAAGCACTTAATAAAATAAACTAGAACTTTTGTATTATCATCAGAATACACCAACAAGTTTAGGTTTATTTAGGACCTTGGATTAGGCGAGAGGAGAGTTAAATCTCCAAGGCCGCTCTAAATTGTAAAACATAGAAGTTTGATGAAAGAGAAAAATCCAATAGCATTAGGGAGATTGGGAAAGCTCCATGACTGGGAGTTAAGCACAAGGGTTAGTGAAGATAAGGACGAGAGATACCCCCTCTCTTACTTGTCGGATCCTACCTCACGACTGTTCTGCCAGGATTTTGATACGAGTTGGTGACCATATTTGCCTATCCTAGGGATCCACACAGGTGGCTACGGAGGGGAATCTCGTGGCACCTGAGGTTGACGTTGTATCATGTTCAACAGTACTTCTGGAGGGCACCCTTGCGAAGCTTGGAGGCTTGCATCGGCAAAGGCTGTTATTTGGAGGTCAGCGTAACTACCTCTAATACCTTCGCTAGTAGGCCTGGGGCGTAATTACCCCAGTCTATTTTCAGAAGGCCCTTATTATTAACTTTATTGTATTTTGGTGTATGGTCCTAATCACCCGGAGCGGAAATACTTGGAAGTTGTTTGATTGCTGATATCTTTAGCAACATTTTAGTGAGTGTTCTGTGCTCCTAGTCAGCATAGCTTGATAATTTTATTGAGTCTTTAAGCAGATTTTTTAAATAATTCAAAGTGGCTAACTGACCATCTCGATGGTCTCAGAGACTTCGTGGGCTTTCACCTACGAGTCCAGAGCCTTCTCCTAGAAGGTGTAGGAGTGATTCTGCCAGTGGTTTTCAACTAGTGGCAGCAGGCACATCAGAGATTGATCCTCCGCTTGGGGGCATTAGTTCACAAGATAGATCTGGTAGTACTAAAGAGTTAGAGAGGAACACACTAGTTCTTTCTTGAGTACTCTTCTAGTCAGAAGATAGTATTGAAGTAGAAGAGATTTCAAAGTCGGTTGTGGCTCTGAATTTTCCTCTCCTTCTTGATCATCCAGACGTTTTGTTATATGTTGGAACTTCGAATCACAGGCCTTCAAGCCCAGGTCCACATACATCTATCCCTTCGATGACCACTGCTGGAAGCATGGAATCCACGACGAGTGTTGTGAGCATGTAGACTCCCATATCTGTGCAAGGGGAGGAACTATTTCCATCCCTTCTAACTCTCCCAACACATTATATTTGGGTCTACTTCCATTCCGTCGACGAGTGGAAGTTCTCAAGATAATGCATCCAGTTTTGGATTTTTCCCTTTTTGAATGCCCTCTCAAGGTATTCCTTTAGTTCCTTTAAATATACCATCAACCGCCTCTACATCCATGATGAGTGGATCGACTTCTTTTCAGGGTTTCCCATTTGGAAGTGGTCATATACCACATTCCAATCCGATAGTATGATCAATGCCTTTTCCTTTTACAAGTCAAGGTAGTAACCCCTTTCAGAGTTGGACAAACCCTGCGGTTAGTGGGATAGGAGCTGGGAATCAATTTTTCGGCCAACAAGGGAATGTGCCATATTCCTCGGTTAATTCATTTCAAAATTTTTCACCCTTTGCTAATGCATGGAACCCTTATTTGGGGTTGTTAGCTCCTTTCAATACTTCATTAGGGTGTAACTTCACCGGTTACAGAGGATTTTCGGCAAGAGTTGGTCAAACTCTGAATTTTGCTGGACCACAAGGATAACCCTTTGGTTTAGTTAGCTCTACGAGTTACTTCGGGCAACCTGGTGCCTTTCAAAATATAGGTCATTCTTTTCAGACCTATAGGAATCCTACCCATTTCGGATGGAATTTCCAAGGTCCTCCACGACTTTCTTTTGTGGCCACGCTTAATTTTCCAAACTTAACTAAATTGACAAATGATCCAATTAGGTACAATCCAGCTTGGCCTTTGGTCCCAACTAAACTTCCATCGGATATTCCAAAATTCGAGGGGAAGAATGGTGAAGACCCGGGAGACCATGTGACCACATTCCACTTATGGTGCTCATCGAACTCCGTGATAGATGATTCGATCAGGTTGAGGTTATTTCAGCACACCCTAACTGGGAATGCGGAAAAATGGTATATAGAGTCTCCAAGGGGCACCTTTAATTCTTTCATTGATTTGGCTAATATTTTCTTGAACCATTTTCAGTTGCTTGTCCGCTATGAAGCCAGAACTGAGCTTCTGGCCAACTTTCATCAAGACACAAAAACTCACATTTCGGATCATATCTAGGAATGGAGACAGAGAAAGAGGCTTATCAAAGTCGAAATTCCACCAGAGTTTTGTCTTGAATGGTTTCTCAAATCACTACAACCTGAGATCTCAAAGGATGTTTCTCTTTCCGGTGTTTATTCAGAAGAGGAGGATATTTTTTGAGCCTAGCAATTAGAACTGATATATTCTCAGTCTGGGTTCAAAAAATCCTACCTGATGCTTCTAGATCCAAGGTTGATTTAGCTAAACCAAAACCAAACCCTCATGCTGATGTTATAGTTGGATCAATGGACGCAAATACGGTGAACCTTTTGAACGAATTGTAGGAGTGGTCTCTACAAACTGCTTCTTCTAACCAAGCAGCACCGTCCACACCTTTGCCTTCCCAACCTACCTCCATAAACACCATTCAAACTTCTAACCCCAAAGGAAATCAACAATTCGATGGGAAGAAGGGGTGAGGTAAGAAGAAGAATCATGAAGGGAAGGGTAATGCAAACATGCCCAGCAACGGTGTCGGTGAGGGTAGAAAAGAGTCCAAAAAGAAGGTTAAATTTCCATGCAAGTTATGAAATGGAGATCATTTGACTCACCTCTGCCCCAAGATTCAAGATGCTCAGTGCTTGTTAGTGTAGAAAGGGTCCTCTAGCTCCCAAGCTATCCTGACTAACCCTTTTCCCCAAGGGTAGCAAGTACTTGCTGGCGTGAACTCGAATGCTTGTACCTCCGTAGGGGGCAACCAGGAAGGGGGAAATTTCTCAAATGTTTATATGATGAACTCTCATGTTGACGTTGTGACACGAGCACACGATTACAGTGAAACAGAAACATCTAAGGGTAAATATGTTCCCGAAACCACAAACCCACTTCATATTGAGCGACCCTCTGTTGAGTCTATACCTCAGATACTGAAAGGTTCCGCCAACCGCTCAACTATTAACCCTAATGCTAGGAAAGCCTAGAACTACTCGATTGTAGAAGATCTGGCTCAAAGTCCTTGGGCTATGTCTACATTGGAGGTACTCCAGTCGTGTCCTACTCACATAAGTGCTTTGCTTTTGGAAATCAGGGTAGTAGATCCAAAAAATTCTTTAGTGCTCACTTTTGATATGATGTATGTCAAAAAGAGACTTCCTCACCATATGGCTTTCCAGATAAAGTCTACTTACCGAAAAACCAATATTTTTCAAACAGTTATAGATGAGGGAGCTTCCACGTGCATAATGCCTATGTCATGTTCTAAGGCCATTGGATCACCTTCAGTTGTTCCTTCACCGACTCTCTTAACAACATTTGATGGACATTCTCACAGGCCACACAGAATTATCCCAGCTTTTCCTATATGTGTTGGAGGAAAGGTCGTCAATATTGAGGTAGAAATCATTGATGCCAACCTGGACTACAACCTCCTCTTAGGAAGGAATTGGATTTATGAGATGGATGCCATAGTTTCATCTCTATTCCACATCCTCTGTTTTCCTCATGAGGGGAGAATTATTAAAATTTATCAGTTAGATTATTTTCTAGGTGACTCTCGAGCAACTTCAGATTCTACCGTTCCATTGGTGGATAATCCCCGTCAACCTATAGAGAATTTAGGAGTTGGGATGTACTCTTCCTTGATGGGTATAGTTGACATTCTCCCTCCTACAGCTAGAATCAATGCAATTTCATCCTCCAAGGGACCTTCATGGAAAGAGTTTTTTCGAACTCATTATTTTTCTGACCCTTGGACCTTACCTTCATCTACGACCACATTAGATGGAGGCTAGGTTGGTGGAATGGAATTTCCTATGTCTGCGGCAGAACTTAGCTATCAATCTATCGTTAACTCTATAGAAAACCATCCCACTCCTTTTTTAGAGGAGGAGTTAGATGGTGATGTGGCTCCATCTTAGACCCTTGACTCCACTTCTGCTCTGGATTGCTTAGATACAGTTTTACCATCTGACGAAGCAATTTTAGAAGTGATGATGGGTGTAGATCGACCTTGGGAAGATTTACATCATCGCTCATATTTTCTTCCCCCATTGCACGAAGTCGATTCTAGGTTCTCCAATCTGCCTACTAGCGATGTTTGTACAATTTCAAACTTTTTGTAAGGAATCCCGACATTATAGAAAATGTCTTCTTCAGAACCGATTGTGCCCCTTAAGAGATTCAAATTTGCACCGACCTATTTAAAGATTTTCGAGATGTGTTCACTTGGTCTTATGAGGAAATTCCTAGTATTGATCCGTCTATAGTTCAGCATGAGATCAAGATGTACGAAAACACCAAGCCGATTTGTTAGAAGCTTCGATTGATCTATCCTAGGAAAGCAACAAATATTAAAGCTGAAGTTGAAAAGTTGCTTAAGGTGGGTTTCATATACCCCATTCCTCTAACGGAGTGGGTTTCCAATCCAATCCTGGTAGACAAAAAGCAAGGAACGATTCGCGTATGCATCGACTTTAGCGATTTGAATAAAGCTTGTCTGAAAGAGAATTACTCCACACATTTTATTGATCAAATAGTTGATGAATGTGTGGGTAATGAATTTTTTTGTTCATGGATGGATTCTCTGGTTATAATTAAATTTCTATCCGTCCATAGGACTAGCATAAGACAACTTTTATTTGTCCCTGGGACACCTTTGCATACAAAAAGATGCCTTTTGGTCTTAAAAATGCTGGAGCTACGTTTCAGCGGGCCATGTATTATGCTTTCCACGACATCAAACATGTCATTGAAGCATACTTGGATGATTTAGCTGCTCGTTCTCAAAAGAGAATCGATCATCCTAGCCACCTTCGGTTAGTTTTTGAGAGATGTCGATTTTATAAAATCCGGTTGAATTCGAATAAGTGCGTTTTCACGGTCACATCTGGTCGGTTGTTAGGATTCATCATATCAACTGAAGGGATTTGAGTAGATCCTTTCAAGGTTGAGGCAATAATTCAATTTCCTCCCCCGTCTTCCATCCGACAACTTCAAAGTCTCCAAGGAAAGGAAAATTTCTTGAGAAGATTTATAGCAAATTACGCTGAGATTACCAAAGGATTTATGCGTTTGCTAAAGAAAGGAGTTCCATTTTTATGGGATGACTTTGCACAACGATCTTTTGATGCCTTGAAGCAGGAATTAATCTCTGCCCCATTATTGAGTCCACCGGATTATGGCAGAGATTTCCTTTTGCATCTCGCAGCGGCAGAATCAACCATCGGTATGGTTCTGGTTTAGGAGGATGATGCTCTCACCGAGCATGTGATTTACTACTTGAGTTGAGGCTTAGTAGGTCCTGAACTACACTATTCTCCTATTGAGAAATTTGCCTTGGCATCCATCCATGTTGTCCAGTGACTTCATCATTATATTTTGCTACGCAAAACATTCGTCTTAACGGTTGTCAATCCTTTTTAGTTTGTCCTCAGTAGGCGAGTGATTGGGGGAAAATACAATCGATGGATTTTTATTTTGCAAGAATTTGATCTCGAGTTCTTGTTAGCCAAGTCTAAGAAGTCATTGGTTTTTGCGGAATTAATTTCCAGGCTGCCTTGTGAAGAAGACATTGTTTATGAGGAAAATTTCCGCGATGAGCATTTATTCATCATTTCTTCACAAGATCCCTAGTATGGAGATATCATCATATATCTCCAGACTTCAAAGTTCCCGCCTGCTTCCTCCAAGGATGAGCGTCGAAAGTTATGTCACCTTGCTAAAAACCATGTTATCATTGGTGATACATTATATCGCAGAGGGGTTAATTCAATCCTTCGGCGTTGCTTAACTTTGGAGGAAGCAGAATCTATACTCAATGATTGCCACAATGGAGCTTGTGGCAGTCATCTATCAGGGCTTGCAACAACCCAGAAAATTTTGCATGCTGGTTACTTTTGGCCTTCAATTTTCAAAGATTGTATTGAAGCGGTCAAACATTTCCACCCTTATCAAATCTATACTCGGAAGATGTGCGCGCATCTAACTCCACTTTACCCTGTTATCACTGTCGGGCCATTTACGAAGTGGGGCATTGACTTTACTACTTGTAATCCACCTTTGACGGCTAATCACAAGTATACCATAGTGGCCATAGACTACTTTACGAAGTGGGCTGAGGCCATGCCTACTTACAAAAATGAGAGTGAAACAACAACCTTGTTTCTCTTCGATAAGATTATTTCACGTTTTGGTATCCCGAGAGAGATTGTCACTAAACATGGCAGTCACTTCCAGAACCAACTGATGACCGAATTGGCTCTTAAGTTGGGCTTCCATCAGGAGCATTCATCTCTGTATTATCCTTAGGCCAATGGTAAGGTCGAAGCCGTGAATAAGTCCCTAAAGATGATCTTGCAAAGGACAATTGACAAAAATCTCTCCTATTGGCACATCATGTTGAACTCGGCTCTCTGGGCATACTGGACCTCGGTGAAGACTGCAATTGGTTTTAATCCTTTTCAGTTAGTTTATGGGCTGGAATCTATTTTTCCTATTGAATGCAAAATTCCGTCCCTTAAGCTGGCTGTAAAGCTTCTTCCAGAGACATCTAGTCTCGAAGAACGCCTCGCTCATTTGGAACATCTCGATGAGCAGCGTCGAGATGTTGCCATAATAAATGAGGCTCATAAGAAAAGGGTTGAAACTGAGTATGATAAAGCTGCCCGTCCTCGGGTCTTTTTTAAAGGCGACCTTGTCTTAGTCTATGACCAAGATAAAGACGCCTTGGGGGCAACCACATTCAAGTCTATGTGGTATGGTCCCTTGATAGTAAAATGAGTTTTGTGAAAAGGGACTTACGAATTAGTCAATTTTGAAAGGAACAAGTTGACGGAGCCTAAAAATGGGCTCTACCTTAAGAACTATTTTGCTTAGGTTTCGACTGAGCAATTGCTTGTTTGTATAAATTGTATTTTTGTACATATTTGTTGGGCATTTTGTGATATCGACATTTTTTGATCTGCTTTGGTAGGTGTTGATGGATGACTTGATATACTTCAGATTCGTCGATGGTGCTAGTCGGCACATTCAGAATCTTGCTTCTGTAGCTTGGGTGATTTATTATCCATCTGGTCAGTTGATGGTGTTGAGGGGAGTATGTATTGGTCCTGCTTCAAATAACATTGCTGAATATACTACCATTATTAATTTACTATCCGAAGCTATTTCTTATGGAATTGATTTGTTGGTAGTTTATCTTGACTCACAGCTGGTAGTGTCACAATTAAATAACATTTATCGGGTTCGTGATCCTTATTTATATCGCCAATTTTTGAGAGTGAGAGTGTTGCAACAATCATTTGTTTATATTACATATGTGCACATTCCATGATCTGAGAATTCATTAGCGGACTCTATCACTAATCAAGCATTAGATTGGCATATCAATCATTCATCAAATTAAACAAACATAAAAAATTTGGATTTGTATATATATATATATCATAAAACTGCTTGTGTATAGATAAAGTGTTCAAAAAATATATTATACAAAATTGGGGCAAAATTCCCATAATCATGTCCAGTCTGTCTATCGACCCAGCTCAGGACGAACGGCTAAAAAGTTAACTAATGCATTGGCTACACGCCGAAGTATGCGGACCGAGACCCGTGGTACTCCTACCACACGGCACTGTATATCCTCAGGTATATCCTCTATGGCTATCATTGGTACTTGGTGAGTCAATCTCACCAAGTTTCTTTGAACTGCATATGGGACCCTCTATATCTCAGTTGTTGCCTCTTCGACACCTCTTCCACGATGCCTGTGCCTCAGAAATCCATCTGGTCTCACTGGACCCACATTTGGAACATGATCATTTTGTCAGTATTTTGTCCCATCAAAAATATTTCTAAGTTCATTTCATATTTAAAAAAGAAAAAATCTTAAAAATTTACAAAAACTTAAAAAATTGTTACCTATGTCTCCCCATGTTGTGTTTGGTGGCAACACCAAGTCTGGATCTCCTCGGAAATGGTAAAACTCATCATCGAAAGTCATCCTCGGCACGTCCCCGCCTCCAAGGCCTTTCATCAAGTTAGCGCATCTACCCATCCGTGGATCTCGTGGGATGTTGATGGAGACAGATACTTTGGGACGTAGCCCAGGTACCTTCTCGAAGAAGGAGCATAAAATAGTCCCATATCCAAAGTTTTTTGTCTGACCTTCCTGAATAAAGGTAAACTGGCTCTTCATGTTGGTTAGAAGAGGTGTGTGCCAGTCGAAAACTGTGGTTAGGCATTCCACTGCCAGGCTCATGGACACTCATGAAGCCTGATGCAGTGAAGTTGATCCATTTACTCTCACAATGGTAAAAAAACAGAATCCTCAGAGTTAAACTATCCACATGTTTGATTGGAATCTGACTTCTAATCTTTTCTGGGTGCCCAGGATAGTATATATGTACATAGTCTTCTACTGAAAGACAACTCCTTGTCCTGTTGGTCGAATGCACAACCTCCCCTCTTCGGGAGAGACCTGTAATAAAGTAGATGTCTCCCACCTCAATCCTTAGAGGCATTTGATCTATCATGGAGGCATCATCCTATACACTCCAGTAGTGGATCAGTAATTCGAGTAGGCGTGTGTTGGCTTTCATGTTCAACATTTTCAAGAATTTCAACAAGCCGCACCCTCTTAATGCATCTAGTGCATTTTGGTCGTTCATTACCTCATTGTCAATTGTGGTATGCTCTCTCTCTCTCTCTCCATGTGATGGCCATCCTGAAAAAAAATGAGTTTCAACTGTTAGATTTTGTGTTTGAACTTCAACTCGCGTACACGTGGGTTATCTTTACACATAGTCACGTGTAGGGCCGTCGTATATGCGGGTTAATCACAGCCAACCTGCGTGTACGCAAAGTTGGATTTTTGGCATGAGTTCCCATGGTCAAATATTAATAAAAACTTCTAAAAACTATCACAAAACATTGCAAGCATGATTTGAGGGTTACTTGGTAACTTTCGCACAATTTGAATGGTCCAATTCTTCAGAGTCAAGTTTGCTCCTTTTTTGATCCACAACTTTTTTCCAAATAGAAATGAAAAATTTCTGAGTCTAAAAGTCAATATATAGCTTTGAAATTTCAATTTTTTTTCTCAAAACTTGATTTTTCATCTCATGAATTTTTTGACTTGTGGGCTTGGATTGTCAAGAATGGGTTATTGTTTCAGGATATTTTGGACACTTCTTCAAGATCTTATTTCGGTCCCATGACCGCTGACCCGTCATGGCAGGTATCGTTCACTCACTGGCATATAGGTTAGGGAAAACCATTTTTTCCATTGCATATTGCATACTAGCCTCCGTTCAACGATACATTAGCCATAGGTTTGACCCCATCGTGTCTTGGTTAGCAAACCATGTTCACTCACTGATTTTTTAAATCATGATGCGATGGTAGAGCCATCCTTTACATGGGCATCTTAGTTAGAACCTCACTGACATTGGTTGCCCATGCTATTATACTGAGTAGGCTCCAGAGTCCTCTTTACTCCCGCCATGACTTGTGCATTGAAGACACATTCTCCTTACTTCTACGCTTATTTCTGGCCTTATACCCTAGAGGCTCCTTTGTGTTGAGTTGTACTGCTGCATTGCATTTTGACTATTTGCACCTTTTGGCCTTGATCCGACTTCACTTGGACTTGTGTTTAAGCCACTTATTTGACCATTTCTTCTACAAAATCAACCATGCAATCACTTCGCTTCTGCAACTTGACGCATCCTTTGACCCGTAGAAGGAACATCCCTTTGAGTGTCCTTGACTAGTTTCGCGTCCCTGCATTAAGCATAGGATTGTTCCCATCCCAAGAACTAGTTCATCTGTTTCTCTGACACTCGTTCTTTCCACTGTACTATAGCATTATTTTATTCTTTTTCTAGCTTAAAGAAAAAGACAAAAAAATTATATATTCCAAAAAGTGCGGGAATGGGACAACATTTCCATATATCATTGGTAGCTAGAGTCAGTTGTGTCACCCTTGAACAAAACACTCAAAAGAATGTCTCTCCTCCATTTTGGGCAGGATTTAGTTTTACTTAGGTACGCCTTAACCTTGTTATTGAGTTAGTTCTCCTCCGATTGGTTACCTCTTCTAATCATATGGATAGTTCACTCGTGCCTCCTGCATGACGAACTTATATAGAGTTATCATAGACTACCATATAGTCATCATTGAGTCGTGCTTTTGTTCAAGGGAAGTAAGCCTGAGTCAGCCTCTCTGTAGTGTCTCTTGACCTATTTTTCAGTCGGCCATCGCTGGTTGTCAGTGTTGTGTTTTTCATCACATCAGTTATATTGGTCCTTTGCTCGTGCTGGTTTGATAAGGTCTCCATTGACTTCTTGCTAGCGGCTCTTGTCATTATCGACAACGACATATTGCTCTGAGGGCAGGCCTAGAGCTGCACCCTGGTCCTATTTTCATTATTGATAGGTCACCTTGTGCTCAGCATCGATCAGTATCATGGGTCTTTGACTGAGTGGTTTCCCTTGTGTTTGACATCAGCTTTCATTATCACACATTGGGATTCGTGTAGTGCCTTGGTTTCTATTTGACCCTATTGGTGGATTCCTCGCCTTTGTGTCAGCTTTCATTATTGTTTGGTTCAGAGGGTTTCTATCATGCGCTAGCTACATCTTGTGTACGCCGGAAACGTACTTCGGTCGGGTTACTACATCTTTTTTGTTCGATTCCTTCCACATTATTGGTCTATGGGTTACACTCGTGCTAGATTGATGAAGGATGCCTTAATGCCTTCCTTCTAGCAGATCTTTTCCTATTGACTACGACTCATTGCTCTGGGACAAAGATCTAGAGTCCATTTGGTAGTACATTGGGGTTTGTAGTCATCAGTGGTAGATTCCTTCACTATCTACAGTGGGAAACCATCATTGTCCTTTGATTGATAGATTCTTCTAGGTGTTCGACTTCAGCTCATTCATTCACACTTGTTAGATTTTACTGGGTACCTTGAATCTCATTATCATTATCGGTGAGTAGTCTTGCGTTTGTTAACGGTATACATCAATGACCAGTAATCAAATGATTTATCACGTGTTTGACTTCAGATCATTTATTCCCATTGTGTAGAAATGTACCACAGTGGTTGGTGAAGACCTCGGGTTGCATTAACATGTTTTGGCTCACTTATTAGTTGCTCCTGTTATTGCTAGTTGACACCATCCACCCTATATGTTGCAGTTCTTCACAACGACATCTTATATGTTGGCATCCAAGTTGCAATGTAGTATCATTTTATTCCATCATGTTCATTTGGTACTATTGGGATCAGTTTTTGACATCAGTGATCAGCTTCATTGATCATCTTCTTATATGTGATATTCAGACATGCACTTTTTCCATCACGATCAGATAATCCATTATGTACTTTCAGTTCTTTATACTTGTATGCATAGTGGATTTGCTTGTACTTGATATGTGGGCATGCTTTACTTTATTTGAGCATGGGTATCCCACCTCAGACAACAGTTTCTTTCTGATCTCTTTTTGATGGCATGGCAAGCTGAATTTTGGTGAAGTCCTTCTCAGTCTTGACATGATTCCTTTCCATATACTTAATACATTTCGGCCATCATGTACCCCTTCTGACCTCATATATTAGGGGGCATCTGTTATAGCACCATTTACCACCCTTGGTATTTGTGATTCTTGGTTTATGGCCTAGGGCAACCCCTCCTTCCAGACTTGGTCCAAATATTTTAAAACAATTTTTTATTCCCTGTATGCTACTTTCACTGAGATAAAAGCATGTACATGTGGGTTAGTCAATACCCAACCCACGTATATGTGTTAAAACACTTAAAAAAAATTAAATTTCCTTAATTATGGGCAGAGTTCACCGGTTTTACCTATTGATTACCTCCTATTGCCCGTGGCCCAATTGTTTCCCAACTAAAAAACTAATTGGGAGAAGTATAAATAGACTTCTATGGGAAGGCCTTAAGGAGGAGAAGAGATATAATTATTATATCAAGATTATCCCTGATTGAGTCTGAAGTATCTTTTTGCTTCAAGCACTTCCCCAAGTTTCAGGAAACCCTTGTTTCCTTGAGTGTTGATATTCTCCCACTTGCTTGAGATATCATGGTATTGGTTATGGAAGGAGGCTGTTGAAGACTAGGACTAGACGGATCTGGAGGACGGTTCCACTTGGAGCCAGAAGAAGAAGACTCAGGTGAATTCTCTCCATGTTATTTATAGCTTTCTATAATAAAAAGAAGCGTTGTCTTGTTCCTGAGATTAACTTTGCTTATGCATCAGATAATGTTGTAATTCATGTATGAATGTTATTTTGATGTATAATTAATCATTTTCTTATATGATATAAAGTTAGTTTCATTAAAATGCTTTATCTATATGCTTCTACGTATGTTTGAATTTGTTGATTTACATATTCAAATATCATCAGGAGTTGCAGAGGGTCTGAACCCTACTAGAACTACCCAAAGGAAGGACATCTGGGTATGGTCGCTATTGCATAGTTTGTTTATATAAGCATGTTGCCTGAGTTATATGAGTGTTTCTTACTGTAGTTTTCTCTTGCTCTATTGGGGTTTCAACCCAAATCCCTAGGGTACTTATTCCCATAACAATCACTTTACTTTCTTCATCATCAATGAAGACTTTATATTGAGCCTTATCAAACTTCAATCCAATCATAGCTCCTTTTGAAAGTGATCTTCATTGTACGAACTTGAAATTTAGGTTATCTCTTCACACTGATACCTTTCAATCCATGATGATGATGAAAACAACTTCAATACATGATTTCCAAAACCATATATTCAATCCATACATATGAATTTGCCTCAACTGTCATCATGTATTCTTGCAATATCCTTCCATGTAGAAAAACTATATGTTAACCAGTTAACCAATAAAAAAAATATTAACATCAAACTTACCTGATCATGATAGCCTTGTCATCAAAACATCAACTTACTTGAGTTCGTCGATATCAACATCCTTTTATATGATCCATCTCCACATGAATCTTTATTCATGCATTTATTTTAATTAGAGTGCCGATGGATCGAACTTGATTGCCAAGTTACAATATCTTCCTTGGAGTTGTTATTGTTAACTCCCTTTGTTTCCTCCAAAGACTATTCTTGATGTTCTCCTTCCTACCTCTTCACATGTTTATGCCTTACCGAAGAGGCATGCCATATCTTAGACAATATTTAATTCCATACAACCATATAGCTACCGATCTTAAATGAGATTGCTTCTTATAGCTGTCGAAGATAGAGTTCTTTCCTGGGATTGGAAAGACTACAACTTGACCATATGAATTCCTTCATCCTTCAAAAGTATTGTTTCCATACTATATGGAATATATAACAATCATGTCATAATTCTTCTTCCAAGAACCTCCTAAATAATGGTTCTTATAGGATCTTGATGATCCATCTTTGCAAAATGACTACCTCTAACATTATGTTAGAAAATGTTTAGATGAACAATAATATGCAATGTGGTCCCAATCTTCTTAATTTTGAGAGGTAGATGATTTTGTCCAAAGAAACTTGATAATGTAAACTCTAATTTTACTATCACAATGCCATGCTTCATCTTCATATCATCAATGTGTTCCTATGAACTCATCATGTCCATCAGGGTCCTTACAATTCCCTCTTTCCATCATGCTCATCATTTTCAAGAAGTCATTAACAAGCACAAGAACTACTTTGCTTTGCCATCCTTCTCATATTGCTTCCTTTATTATGTACCTGATATGTTTAACGACAAGTACAACCAAGTAAAAATATATAAAGACAAAAGCATGATGTCAATTTTGTCAATCTGGGGTTTCCATGGAGTCTTCGAGGGTGAACTCCCATTAGAGGAAATTTTAGCCTAAAATCTCCCATGAAATTTTCACATAATTTCCATGTCATAATATGTAAACCAATCAAAATCCTTAAAATTTAAAAAGAGGTACATGTAAATATTTTGGAGGGAAAATAAGAAAAACTACCTTTTTAATTTTATTTTTGGCTTATCTCCTTATAGATTTACTCAAATTTCAAGTGTAGATACTCGTTGGATGATGAATTAAATTTCACATCCAATGAGTACCCATCATGCATAATTTTGAGAAGACCCACATTGAAAAAAATTGAAGATACATGAAAAAAGCGTGTTGAACACACTTTTTTAATGTATCTTCAATTTTTGTTAATGTGGGTCTTCTCAAAAGTATGCATGATGGGTACTCTTTGGATGCAAAATTTATTTCTGCATCCAATGAGTATCTACATTTGAAATTTGAGTAAACGTTAAGAAGATATGCCAAAAATACAATTAAAAAAGTAGTTTTCTTCTTTTCCCTCCAAAATTCATAACTCCTATTTTATTATTTTTCCTTAGGGGGCCACTTTTAGGCTGAAATTTCCTCTAATGTAGGGTTTTAGTTAAAACCCTATATTTATTAATATAATCCTAATTAGGGTTTTTACTTTTAACGGAAACATCAACCCTAGGATTTTTGATGTCACTTCCTAGGATATATGGAATTCAACCCTTACTAGGATTTACTATATACCCTAGATTATTTGCAAACCATAGATGTTTTATTTCAATGGCTAGGGTCTTTATAGAGGGAATAACCAAGCATAGGGTTAGCATTTTTCATCTCTTCTAGGGTTTTCTAATCCAAATCCCATATAGGGTTTACAAACCCTAGATACCAAGAACATAAGATATATGAACCCTAGGATTCTATCATGCAAAGTATGCTTGCAAAAACCATAACGACTATTAAAACCCTTTATCCATTATAAGATATATAACAATTTTGAATTCCTCATGAACAATGACTAAGTACCTCAATCTTTCTTATTGCTTAAAAAATACTTTCTAACACATTTTGCCACAATATTATATCTCTTATTTTGCAAGATATTTGTTCTTTACTAGTATGCCTTCTCCAAGATTGCAATATCCTACTTTCTTTGTGAGATCTAAATACTTGTTATCATTTCAAAATGCAAGTGCCTCAAATTCTCCTTTGCTGTGATTCTAGAGGCCTAGTCTTTAATGGCAATGGGTCATCTTCATTGACCATCGATGTTAAAAATATGCAACTACGGTCAAATTTCACTTTGGACAATTCATTTGATGGAGATGATGATGGAATTGAATTCCTCTTTTCGAGAGGACCAAATTCAACCTAAATATCACTCAAATCAGATAACTCAAATCAGATAAGGGAAAGTATAATTGTGAAGGAGAGCCCACATATGCACATTTGAACGAGGTCGGCCCAAAAGAAAATCGGACACCCATGGAAGCCAAGAAATATAAGTGACCTCAAGATCATTTGGACATCACCAAACATCTTCTTCTTCTCTTCTTCATTGATTGGCTCACACAAGTTTGAAGTAGGGATGACAACAAAGGTTCACAAAGGTTCAAAATTATAGGGTTCGAGGCTCGTATATGTTTTATGGTTTTGGGTTACAATCTCTGGCTTTCCATAGGGAAAATTCGATCACATTCGCAAACATCACATGCTCAAGGGAATCACTAGAAACCTTCAGTCACATGCACAACTCCTCATCCATGTGACTGGGAGGTTTGACTAAGTTTTGAACATTGACCTTATTTGATTGCAGTTGAGCGCAAACGGGAAAAGTGTTCTCTGATATATTTTGATGCCGAAACCTTATTTCTAAATATTGATGGGTTGTTTTTCTGGATGATATTGTATTGGGTTCATTGTCCTCTCCGTTGACCATTTTATGAAAATCTAATAGAAGAATATTTTTCAAAGGTTTTCCCCTGATCTTTGACAAAATATGGTGTCTATTTTTGATGTGTTGATTGTCTTCTTTGTCATTGCATTTATTGTTCTATCTTTAATTACTCTTAATGAATGGAAAAACTAATTGTATTTGGAAACACTGCTAATTGAAGTATTGAATTGGGCTAAAGTAATTGATACAACATAGAGGAATCTTGAAAAAAAAAACATGGTATCAAAGCTAAGGTGAAGGAAAATCCTAAAATAAGACAAAAATTGAATCAATCATCTTTGGAAGGTTGAAGGATCTAATCTAGTTAAGTCAAGATGTCTTCCTTCTTCAAGGAAAATGAAAAGTTGCGTGACTCATCTAATTTTGTTGCATGTAAAGTCATGTTGGAGATCATAGTTGATAACAATGATGTTTTGGATTACATTCAA
Source organism: Pinus tabuliformis (assembly GCA_031772625.1). NCBI lineage: Eukaryota > Viridiplantae > Streptophyta > Pinopsida > Pinales > Pinaceae > Pinus > Pinus tabuliformis. The sequence continues at coordinate 985,251,665 of CM062808.1, read as the reverse complement.
GGAAAAGTACCTGAGCCTTTGGAGAATGATTCCATTTCTTCCAAGAACAAGCACAAGAAAGGCCAGTTAAAAGCAAAGAAAATTATAGTTGATGGTTTACAAGAGAATCTACTTGCATATGTTGGAAATTTGAGAAGATGCAAAGATATGTATGAAGTCAACAATTTGAATGAAATCGTCTCCTTGAAATATCAACTCAAAGACACAAAAATGAACAAGGGAGAGTCTCTGCAATCCTACATTATGAGGATATCTTGCCTTAGAGATCAATTGCAAAGAGTTGGGGAAATTTCCAGATAGGGAATTGGTGATCATAACTCTAAGAGGTCTCCCTCCTATTTGGGAGACCTTCATCACTACCATAAGAAACACCAATGTCCTCTCATATTTTGATGAAATTGTTAGAAATCATACTAAAGAAGAATCAGGGATGATATCAAGAGGAAGGATTCAAAAGCATGAAGAAGAAGAACCCGCTATATTCATCGCACAAAGTAAGAAGAAGAAAGGAAAAGGAGGTCTATCAAGAAAGCCTCCACCTCAAGATACAAAAATAAGGAATGATAGAACATCATCTCACATTGAATGATACAATTGTCACAAGAAAATTCATTATGATCGAGATTTCCCCGAGAAGAATAATGATCCATGCTACAACACTAGAAGCAACAACAGGTTTGATGATCAAGGAAGAAGAGATGACTGAAGGAATGATCACAATGGAAGAGATGAAAGAAGAAGAAGAGATGCTCCAAGTGACCATGAAGAAGATCCCCATCCTCAAAAGAGGTCAAGATACTCCAGGTATGAAAGTAATGTTTGCAAACAATCTGAATATATTCTTATTTCCACTCTTACTAGTTCCTCACCTTTGGATTCGTGGCATAGTTTGTTGGTAGTGGGGCCACTCATCACTTCTCTAGTTATAATGAAGTTCTCTCTAATTTGGTGGAGAGGGACTCAAATTTCAAAATCATTCTTGGAGACAACTCCACTCATCTCGTTAAAGGTTTTGGGTCCGCCAAATTTCATTTAAATTTGAGAGTTTCTATTTTTCTCCACAATGTGATGTAAGTGCCAGGGTTAAAGAATAATTTGGTATCAATATTTGCTTTGGAAGACAAAGGGATGAGGGTTGCCTTCATCAAGGGAAAGTTTCTTACTTGGCCTATTGAATCACCGATAGAGATGCATTGACATTCAAATTAAGATATGAATGACTCTACAGGGTTACTGAAAGACCACTTCAAGAATTGGTCCATGATACTAATCATCTGAGTGAGCTATGGCACTGAAGATTGACCCATATACATTATGATTCTCTTTTGAAATTAGAGAAAGTTGTCTCAGGGATTCACAAGGTTCAAGCCCAACATGCTGGAGTATGTATTGGATGTGCCAGTGGGAAGAAGACAAGGGGACCATTCCCCTCCAGTGAGAACAAGACAAATGACATACTCCATCTCATTCATTCTGACTTGGGTGGTCCAATGCATGTACACTCTCTTGGTGTCCATCTCTATTATATCACCTTCATTGATGAATTTTCAAGAAATACATGGATATATTATTTGAAGCACAAGGATGAATCCTTCGAAATGTTCAAAGAATTCAAAGCTTTGGTCGAAAATCAAACATGGAAGAAAATCAAGATATTTAGGTATGATAATGGTGGAGAGTACACTTCGAATGAACTCATTGAATTTTGAAAGAGGGAGAGTATCAAGAAGGAAAAAATTGTGCCCTATACCCCTGAACAAAATGGATTAGTTGAAAGGAAGAATAGGTGTATTGTAGAAGCTACTCATGACATGCTCCATGATCAAAAGTTGCCGAAGTTCCTTTGGGGAGAAGCAACAAATGCTGCCATATATGTTCAAAATAGGGTGCCTCATCAAGCATTAGACAACAAAACCATTGAAGAAGTGTTCATAGGTGTCAAGCCTGATGTTAGCAATCTCCGTATCTTTGGCTGCCCCGTATACTTTCATATGTTGAAGGACAAAAGAAACAAGTTGGAATCCATGGGAAGAAAAGGTACATTTATTGGATATTGTGAAAATTCTAAGGCATTTAGAATATATATTCCTGGTGAAATGAAGGTTGAGATTAGCAGGGATGTAACATTCCATGAAGATTATACCCTTGGAAAAGCAAGGGGGCTTCCTCCGCCTCCTCCTCCTGAGAAAAATGATGATATGGATATTTTGGATGGTCTTGTTGTGCCCAAATTTGAGACAGATATTGTTGATGGTCCCAGAGAGCCCATGGATCTCTTAGATCCTCCTCCACTAGGAAGAGGCAACTTTGGCTTCAAGACACCTTATAGGATGATGAGAGACAAGCTCTCGTTCGAAGATGATTTAGAGAAAGGAAGAAGCCATGTAGGTATCAAGGATATGTTGCATCCATGAGCATTATGATCCAAGCTGAACCTTCTAGCTTTGAAGAATCTGTAAAGAACAAGTATGGAAGGATGTTATGACCGAATAATATTAATCAATAATGAATAATGATGTATGGGATGCTGTGTAGAGATCGAATGGGAAATTTGTCGTAACTTCAAAGTGGGTATTCAAGATCAATCATGAAGTTGATGGTAGCATTGAAAAATATAAAGCAAGTTTCGTGGCTTGAGGTTTCTCCCAAAAATATGGTGAAGATTATGATGATATATTTGCACCCATGGCTCGATATACAACCATTTGTTCGATAGTTTCCCTTGTCGCAAGTCAAGTATGGACTCTTCATTAGATGGACATAAAGAAAACATTCCTCCACGGTATGTTACAAGAAGAAGTGTATGTTGAGAAACCATAAGGATTTTTAGTAGAGGACCAAAGGGCACATGTTTGTAGATTGAATAAGGCATTGTATGGTTTGAAGCAAGCCCCCATAGCATGGTATGCCCACATAGACAATTATTTGGTGAAGCTGGGATTCACAAGAAGCTATGTTGATCCCAACCTCTACTTTAAGGTAGTCTAAGGAATTCCATTGATGTTGGTTTTATATGTTGATGTTATATTCTTGATAGGTAGTGAGCCCCTGATTATTGAGTGTAATAGGGAGCTAGCCTATGAATTCGAGATGAATGACCTTGGACTCATGCACTACTTTCTATTCCTTGAGATGTGGCAAAGGCCCGATGAGATTTTCATTACACAAGGAAAATATACCGTGAAGTTGTTGGAAATATTTGGAATGACAGAATGCAAGTCACTACCCACACCAATGGAAATAAACTTCAAGAAGTTATGTGGAGAATCTGCAAGACCCGATTTGGCAAATCCATTCGAGTATAAATAGTTGATTGGGGCTCTGATGTACCTATTGAACACCCGTTCAGACATATTCTATGAAGTGAATACATGGAGTCTTTTCATGAATTAGCCTCTCCATGCACACTGGGTCACTTCCAAACACATTTTGATACATTTGCATGGGACTATCTCAATTGGTCTGGGATATTCTGTCAGAGATGTTCGACTTCATGGATACATCAATACTAATTGGGTAGGAAACATTTTCGACAAGATGAGTATGTATGGATGTTATTTCAGCCTTGGATCTACCATGATATCATGGATGAGTAGGAAGCATAATTTCGTAGAATTGAGTACCACCGAGGCATAGTATATTTTCGCTAACATGGCTAGCTGCGAAGCAGTTTGGTTGAGAAAGCTCTTTGAAGATCTATTTTTGAAGGTCCTAGATACTATAGTGATATATTGCAACAAAAAGAGTGCGATTCGTCTAGCAGAGAATTCCATATTCCATGACAAGTCCAAAAAATATAGATATTCAATATCACTTCATACGAGACATGGTGCAGAGAGGAGTTGTTTGACTCCATCACATATCGACAAATGAGAAGATTGCAAATATTCTCACCAAGAATTTGCTAAATAGTAAGTTCTTGGTCTTCAAAGATTAGCTTGGACTAATGAATGTGACCCATCCTGACAAGAGGCATCACTAATTGAGAACGCTAAGCTAGCTGTTCCCCCCTTTCTGAGATCCCTGGGTGATGAATTGAGATAGATGGCTCCTCGGGTTGATGGATCTCTAGACAATAGAGTCATAGATGTTTCTCCTTTATCTATTACCCATAGGGTTGGAGATGCTTCCACCCTATCTTGGTATTTGCATACCATACCATAGTTAGCATCATACCCACCATCTCATCTTGTTGGGATTACCACTCCCCGTTTGGTCAACGGGTTGAGAGGATACTTGGGGTTGTACAACCCAACATAATTATGATGTAGGTGTTCTACCACATGAATATTGAGGGTCATTGTTGGGAAGATCAGTGAGAAATAGGATGGGTTGAGATGTGCTCCCCTACATCACCTATTTCTCTATATGGGGTTGAAGATTTTTATCTCCCCCATGCGATTCCAGGTTGAGATGTGATCCCCAATGTAGATTTAGGTTGAGATGTGCTCCTTGATATTGTTTTCAAATTGAGATATGCTCTCTGACGTTATAGAGGGTGGAAGCTAATGATACCCTATTATTCTTATTTAGATTTGAGAATGTTTCAACAGATAGAGGTTAGAAGAGATGGTACACATGATGACATGATGACATGTTGATCGATGGATAGATATTGATAGGTGGAAATCTCCCTAGTTGCGAGGGAGTGTTAAAAATATGTAACTATGGTAAAATTCCACTTTGGACATATCATTTGATGGAGATGATGATGGAATTGAATTCCTCTTTTTGAGAGGACCAAAATAAACCTAAATATCACTCAAATAAGTTAAGGGAATGTGTACTTATGAAGGAAAGCCCACATATGCACAATTGAACAAGTTCGGCCCCAAAGAAAATTGGACACCTGTTGGCTTGTTGGGGCCTGACCCAGGTTTAGAGTTAATTAGCAAAGAAAATCCTAGTACTACTGGCCCTTTCGGCAATAGTCCACGGAGCGCGGACTGAGGTCTCACCTAAAGTAGTATGGGAGGGTGCTAGAACCAGGTTTCCGCACCCTAGAGATGTCTGATGAGTTCGACTGGTCCATGGCTTGTCCCCGCGCATAGGTTGCTTCACACACTTTCCCGTTCTTCGTGGCCTGATATACTGCCTTTGCACAACCCTACCTAGGGGTTGTGCACCGCAATCTACGTTATTACCCAAAACCTTTCTTATATTCCAATATTAGTTAATTATCTTTTCCTACTTGAGTGCTTAAGTTATACCTAACAACATAGAACCTTCATACAGGTGCACGTAGTAAATAACAATATATTTGCAAATTATATCAATCATGTATTAACCCAAGAATAGATACACATAATTATAGCAAAACTTCTCTCTATTGATTCTTTCCATGGTTACAGACTCGACTCGCTCTGCGCACTCAGCTGCAGGGCTCCGCGCACTCAGCTGCAGACTACTATGCCTTTGCGCACTCAACTGTAGAGCCTTCTCCTACTCTATGACCCACAAACACGCTCTATACTTTGACTCAACAATTTAGACTTCACATTCTTAGTTAGTTATGTTTTACACTTAAAGCCTCCCTCTATTTATACAATCCCATGGTCCATGGACCATGGGTATGTCTATCCAGCCGACATTTCATTACAAAACTAGGGAGGACAACCCTGTGACTCTATCATACTTTCGCACCCCACGCCTGTTGGGTGTGGAGCCTGATTATCTTCTGTATTCAAAGGTTTCAGCCGGATGTATATCCCACGAAGACTGTACACCCCTCCACACGGGGGGGTGCGGGGGGGACTTGTCCCCCCAGCAAGGGTTCGGGGGGGCTAATCCCCCCTGGTTGGGGGGTCCGGGGGCTAGTGGTCCCTCTGTGGGGGTTCAGAGGCAACGCCCCCAAAGCTAAAAATAGATGTAAAATTGCCTTGTAAAAGTTTAGTAATTTCTAGTCAATCTGGGCCGTTCATTAGGCGGATGATCTGATGGTAGAAGTTATGTTTAATTTAGGGTTTTCTGCCCTAGAAGGCAACCCCTCACTATATATGAGGGAATTGTATTGCATCTATGTAGATCTGTATTCTGAGTGAGGAAGAGAGAGGAGATTGAGAGCGAAGAGGGTGTTACAGCGGATCTGCTGTAGGTTTTATCTCTTTAGTTTGTTAGATAATATAATAAAAGAAGGACTCACTGTTTCTCCGTGGATGTAGCCCAAACTAGGTGAACCACATATATCTGTGTCTCTCTTGTTTTATGCGTTTTCTGTGTTTATATTTCTACAATATTTTATGTGTTCCATTGCTCCGTAATATATAATTTACTAAGAACTGGTATCAAAGCCAAAGGTCTATTTGGCTGATAAAATCGCAGGAGAGAAGGGTTCCTGGTTCGAGTGGGAGCAATGGCGGAAGATGGTAGGTTTAGGATCGAAAAATTCAACGGCCAAAACTACTAGCTGTGGAAGATGCAGATGGAAGATTATCTGTATCAGAGAGATCTGTACCTACCATTGAGCGGAAAGACAAAGAAGTCGATGAGTATGACAGACACAGAATGGGATATTCTGGACAGAAAGGCACTTGGAACAATACGGCTGTGCCTAGTGGCGTCGATAGCATTTAATATTTCAAAGGAAATGAAAACACAGGGTTTAATGTCGGCATTGGCCAAACTATATGAAAAGCCCTCGACCTCAAATAATGTATTTCTTATGAAGTGCTTCTTTAATATGAAGATGTCAGAAGGTGGATCTGTTGCTGATCATTTAAATGATTTGAATACAGTTACAAGTTAGTTAAGTTCTGTAGGGGTAAACTTTGATGATGAAGTTAGGGCTCTGTTATTTCTGTGCTCATTGCCAGAAAGTTGGAATGGTTTAGTTATGGCAATTAGTAACTCTGTCTCTAGATCTAGTACTTTAAAGTTTGATGATTTTGTTGGTGCAATCCTTAGTGAGGAAATGCGACGGAAAAGCTCCGGTGAGACATCAGGTAATGCTTTGACTACAGAGACTAGGGGAAGAAAAATGGAAAGAGGAAAGAGCCCAGGATATCACAGTAAGTCAAGAAAAGGCAGATCCAAGTCCAGATTGGGGATAGTGTCCTGGAAATGCAGGAAGAAAGGACACCTGAAGAAAGACTGCAAGTCTCGAAAGGGAAAAGAAGGAGATGCATATCAAGAAACTAATCATGAAGCGAATGTAATAGGTGATGTGTTGCAAGATGCTTTGATTCTTTCATTAGAAAATATTATTGATGCTTGGGTGGTAGATTCAGGGGCCTCATTCCATGCCACACCTGATAAGAAACATTTTCATGATTATGTTCAAGGAAATTTTGGACAGGTTCGGTTGGGTTATGATAAACCCTGTAAAATCGTTGGAATGGGTACAGTTTTCATAAAACAACAAAATGGAAATCAGTGGCTATTATAGGAGGTAAGGCATGTTCCAGATCTAAAGAAAAATCTGATTTCAACAGGGAAGTTGGGAGGTGAAGGTTGCGTAAGTACTTTCACAGATAAAACCTACAAGGTTACTAAAGGATCCCTGGTAATAGCAAAAGGAGAAAAGGTTGGTACATTGTACTTATGCAATGGTATTTATAATTCCGTGAATGATTTAACCTCTATAGGAGAAGATACGACATTATAGCATCATAGGCTTGGGCACATGAGTGAGAAGGGGATGCAGATTCTTCACTCAAGAAATTTGTTGCCAGGTTTGAAGCATGTTGAATTAAAATTTTGTGAGAATTGTGTTTATGGAAAACAGAAGAGAGTCAAATTCCTTAGAGTTGGGAAAGAAAAGAAGAGCGAAAAATTAGAGCTTGTGCATACAGATATATGGGGACCTGCTCAGGTATCATCTCTTGGTGGCTCTCGTTATTATGTTACTTTTATTGATGATGCAACCAGAAAAACTTGGATTTATTGCATTCGAAATAAATCTGATGTATTTGATACTTTCAAGAAATGGAAAGCTTTGGTTGAAAATGAGACAGGGAAAAGGTTGAAGTGTCTCAGATCAGATAATGGAGATGAATATTGCAGCAAAGAGTTTGATAGGTACTGTTCAGAGAATGGAATTCACAGAGAGAAGACAGTTCCAGGAACACCACAAGAAAATGGTGTGTCAGAAAGGATGAATAGGACAATCATGGAGCGCAAGGTGCATGAGATTGCATGCAGGATTGCCTTTACAATTTTGGGTAGATGCTGTAGATACTGCTGTTTATCTAATAAACAAAGGGCCTTCAAGTTCCTTGGATGGTGGTATTCCAGAGGAGGCATGGATAGGTAAAAAGGTAAACTACTCATTTTTAAAGACTTTTGGTTGTGAAGCTTTTGTCCACATTAACAAAGAAAATAGAACAAAGCTTGAGGCAAAATCAAAGAAATGTACCTTTATTGGATATGGTGTTAATTATTTTGGTTATTTCTTATCTGATTATGAAAATCACAAAATCATTAGGAGCAGAGATGTAATATTCAATGAAAAGGTCTTGTATAAGAATCAGTTGCAGGAAAAGAAACAAGAAAAAGAAAACAGAGAATACACAGTGCTTGATGATATCACAGGAAAAGTGATGGTGCCTGAAAATCATAATGATCAACAGCTAGAACAACAACCACAACAACAACAAGAACTTCAAACACCTGAAAGTGGTGTTAGAAGATCTACCAAGATAAGTAGACCCCCTGAATGATACTCTCGTTCATTATATTATGTATTGTTGACTGATTTTGGTGAACCAGAATGTTATGAAGAAGTAGTGCAGGTAGAAACCAGGAAGAAGTGGGAGCAAGCCATGAAAGAAGAAATGGAACCCTTAGCACATAACCAGACTTGGGACTTATTTAGGTTTCCTGCAGGTAAAACAACATTGCTAAATAAATGGGTTTACAGGCTGAAGGAAGAAGATGGAGGAAAACAGAGGTACAAAGTTAGACTTGTGGTGAAAGGGTTTGCACAGAAGAAAAGTATTGATTTTGATGAAATATTTTCTCCTGTTGTTAAAATGACTTCAATTAGAACTATTTTAAGTCTAGTAGTAGCTGGAGATTTGCATCCTGAGCAGTAAGATGTAAAGACAACCTTTCTCGATGGGGATTTGGAGGAAGAGATATATATGCAGCAGCCACAAGAATATGAGGTAAAAGGGAAGGAGAAACTAGTTTGCAGGTTGAAGAAGAGCTTGTATGGCTTAAAACAGGCTCTAAGGCAATGGTATCTAAAATTTGACAGGTTTATGTCTGAATAGGGTTATACTAGATGTCACTCTGATCATTGTGTTTATCTCAAAAGGAAAAATGATGGCAGCTATATTATATTGTTATTATATGTAGATGGCATGCTTGTTGCAGGTTCTAACATGCAGGAAATAAATGTGCTCAAAAGGAAATCGGCAAACTCATTTGCAATGAAGGATTTGGGTGCTACAAAACAAATCCTTGGTATGAGAATAACTAATGACAGGAAGAATCGCAAATTAAAATTGTCTCAAAGTGAGTACATAGAAAAGGTGTTGAAAAGGTTTAATATGCAGAATGCAAAACCATTTAGTATACCTTTGGCTATCCATTTCAAATTAAGTAAGGAGGCGTGTCCCAAGACTCAGGAAGAAATGGCTCATATGTCTAAAGTTCCATATGCATCCGTAGTTGGAAGCTTAATGTATGCAATGGTATACAAAAGGCCTGATATTGCACATGCAGTGGGAGTTGTAAGCAGGTACATGAACAATCCAAGAAAAGAACATTGGATGGAAGTGAAGTGTATTCTCAGGTATTTGATAGGTACCACAAATCAAGCATTATGGTTTGGTGGTTCAAACATTTCTCTACAGGGATATGTTGATGCAGATATGGCAGGTGATAGAGATAACAGGAGGAGCACAACAAGGTATGTGTTTACTATAGGTGGAATAGTTGTTAGTTGGGTTTCAAAAATCCAAAGTGTTGTTTCACTTTCAACAACAAAAGCAGAGTATGTTGCTGCTACGGAGGCTAGTAAAGAAATGATTTGGTTATAGAGGTTTTTGGATGAATTGGGCAAGAAGCAGGAGTTGGGTAGGTTATACAGTGATAGCCAGAGTGCCATACATCTTGCAAAGAACTCTTCATTTCATTCCAAGACCAAACATATACAGCTCAAATACCATTTCATATGGTCAACATTGGAAGATGGACAGTTGAAGCTGGAAAAGATACACACTAGCCAAAATCCTGCAGATATGCTAACAAAAGTTGTAACCAGGGAGAAACTGAGAATCTGCTCAGTTTCAATTGGTCTTCAAGTATGATGAAGAATATGAGAAACAACCAGGTCCAAAGTGGATTTATTTTCTAGCAAATGAAGCAGCGGTGGAGTTGCTATAATCAGTCTCCAAGTGGGAGATTGTTGGGTGTGGAGCCTGATTATCTTTTGTATTCAAAGGTTTCAGCTGGATGTATACCCCAGGAAGATTATACACCCCTCCATGCGGGGGGGGGAACTTGTCCCCCCTGCGGGGGTCCGAGGAGGCTAATCCCCCCTAGCTGGGGGGTCCGGGGGCTAGCGGTCCCCCGGCGAGGGTTCGGGGGCAACACCCCTGAAGCTAAAAATAGATGTAAAATTGCCTTGTAAAAGTCTAGTAATTTCTAGTCAATCTGGGCCATTCATTAGGCGGATGATCTGATGGTAGAAGTTATGTTTAATTTAGGGTTTTTTTCCCTAGAAGGCAACCCCTCACTATATACAAGGGAATTATATTGCGTCTATGTAGATCTGTATTCTGAGTGAGTAAGAGAGAGGAGATTGAGAGTGAAGAGGGTGTTACAGTGGATCTGCTGTAGGTTGTATCTCTTCAGTTTACTGGATAATGTAATAAAAGAAGGACTGGCTGTTTCTCCATGGATGTAGCCCAAACTGGGTGAACCATGTATATCTGTGTCTCTCTTGTTTTATGTGTTTTCTGTGTTTATATTTTTGCAATATTTTATGTGTTCCATTGCTTCGTAATATATAATTTACTAACAACACCCGCAATTTGTAGAGCTTTTACAACAAGATTTGGTCAAAACTTGGGATTTAAGCCCCAAAACATGTCTTGGGGGGATTCCATGCACAACAGGCCCCCAAAACAAACATCATGACTCACCCTCGAGTCACTCTGTCGACGCGATGATCTTTGCGTGGAGTCCCTCCAACTATTCTCGAACTGCGCAGAGGTTAGCAGCGCACTAAGTTGCTGCTTGCTGGATATGATACATACGCTACTCCGAGACCTCTGTGTCGAGAGTGCTTCTCTGCATCAGTACGTGCATCCCCTGCATGTGTATGAGCTTTCCTTTGATTTATATCATGATGGTGAAGGCCTCGTCGATTCAAGGCTGAACACGCGCCTTCGGGACTACTTCCTTATGTCGTGCCACATCCACCTACTCCTTCAGTGCTTTAGCCTACTGTTGGGTCGTTAATATGCCATTATTATTATCACTTTTGAACACTTATCCCACCCATTTCCACTATTCTTCATCATATCATTTGTTATAATTTATCATTTAAATCCATTTTATAAATGATTTATGCTCTTATGAATGAATATTATCTATTCTCCTTTATTTCTAATAAATTCATAATTATGAATTATTTTATCAATGATAGTTTTAATAAGTTGGTTATAACATTATTTACCATTTTTAGCCTCCAAGATAATTTTCAGATTGAATATTTGATTTTGAAAAAGCGCCAACTCAGAAATGTGCTGGAATAAGGAGTGACAGTTTTGCGGTTGAGATTCTGAGCAAATGGAGAAGAATCTAGAAAATCTGGAACATGGGTTTTGTCCAGAACGGGCCCAATTAACTTTAGTGAAGAACGGTTTGCCCAAATTCGGCTTGTACTGAGAGAAACGCAGGGTTCATTGAGCACAATTTTCTCAGATTTGCTGTTGCGGCCGTCCTCCAAATCTCAGCTGCAAAGCCAAATTCGTCTTGCTTTTGTTGAGAGATGAAAGGAAATATATTTTCTTGTTGATCAACTGGTTAGAATCAATCCAATTTTTTAAAAGAAATCATGTTGTACTTATCTTGATTGTAACTGCTCTCTGATCTCTCTTTATTTTAATCACAACAGAGACCAGAGAGCGGGGTGATTTCGGGAGGAATTCGAATAATGGAAGAATGATAGAAAAATGATGAAGAATGATGGTGGATTATCCATGATAGGATAGGGATTGTTGCATGCTGTAATTCTCAAGCATTTTCTGCTGTAATGATTCCACAATTTGCTGTACATGATTTGGGAGTTGCTGTCCATTCTTTTCCTTCTGAAGTAAACCAGAAGCGTCCGCTGGCGGCTAAGGGCCCAGCCTCTGGTGGAGTATGCTGCTGCTACTGTATATTATATTCTTTTGATTTCTGCGTGGTTTGCTTATCTTTATTGCTCGGTAATCTGACATGCTTTTTCATATGCTATTCCATGCTCTGCTACGATTAATTCATTAATGGTTTCTTCAGGAAATTCATGTAGTGACTCTGCATTGTATGATTGAATCCTTTCAGAGTTGATTGCATGTTATTAGTCTAAACCAGTTATTTCTGTTACAGAGCATTTGTACTGAATATTACTGTTATTGGATTCATTTGAAATCCTGATTATTGGAGTCCGAAAAGTGATATTATTCTATTTGGAACATAGTCATATTCACCTTAATTGTCAGATTACCATATTAGCGTGTCGTGTGTATGTATGGTTGATTCTTGCTAATTCATCAATGAGTGCTATTCCATAAAGTACATTCCATCCAATTTGCCTTAAAAAAGAAGATTGCTATTTTATTGTAGAATGTGAGTTTAGTTCTGATTCGCGAGACTTAGTTTATTTGATTGCTGTTCCATTTCCTGTTTGCTATTCCATTTTACTTTCTGTCGTTCCATTTACTTGCATTTGCTGCTTTGGTGTGAGAGAAGGTCTAAGGCTGTAGTGAGCCAGCAAGTCGCTGCTTAGCTCCCAGACCTATGGTCCATGCTCTAATTTCCTTTCCATCAGTTTCTAGAGGGATGGGTTATCGCTTCCGCACCCTTGACTGATAAGCTGCCTTGTGTGATTTTATTCTTTTAGAGCAATTTAGTCATAGTTTAGCAACGCTGTACTACTAAGCATTACTCTTGAGTAAATAGCCGCCTCAGACTGAGTACACTCTTGAAATAAAAAGTCGTCCCTGGGTTGATAATTAATGTGAAGGTAATTAGGAGTTCAAAAGACACCTTTTTATCGCTCCACATTTTGGCGCCGTTGCCGGGGAGAGTGTAGCCATTCCTAAAGAGTAGTGTGAATCTGATGAGTACCTGTTAGGGAAGAGTTGGATCTTAAAAACGGAAGGTAAGAACCTGCGTACGGAGCATGTAAAAGCCCTGCTCCACTGTCCGCTTTCCTAACAGATTTGCTGTTGCTTTCTTGTATAGAAATAGATATTTGAATTTTTGTGTGAATGATTAGGAAAAAGATAGAAATTTTTAAAAAATGAATCACATGATCTCATGCAAGTGGTGATGTAAGCACCACCCATTTCACTAACCAATTGACAAGAACATTTGAAGAAAGAGCCTCGAAGAAACACATGAAGAACATCTTAAACTATGGTAAGAAATGGCTCACGTTTCTACTTTTGAATTTCCTATCAAAGATCTAGGAGGAGTGACACAAATGCACATAATTCCCCCATCTTTACCAATTTTTCATGGTTTAGCAAATGAAGATCCAGATACATTTTTATTTGAGTTCGAAATACTTTGTAGAGGATATGATTATTGTACTAATGATGAAAGATTGAAAGTGTTTCCTCTTACTCTAAAAGGAGCAGCTCTCCGATGGTTCATGAGCCTAGGTGGGAATTGCATCCAAACATGGGAGGACATGAAGAACATATTCTTGAAGAAGTACCAAGACTATTGCAAATCCAATGAAGATATTTTCGGTATGATACAATGGGAAGATGAAAGTTTGGAGGATTATGTAGATCGATTTCATTATAACCTTCAAAAATCAAAGCATAAGCATTTGGAAAAAGAGATCTTAAAAACACTCATTTTTAAAGGAATCAAAGAGGAATGTTTAGAAATCTTAAATCTGATAGGAAAAGGTGATGTTTTTCAGTTATCATATGATGATGTTTGTGAGTTGTGCATAAGGTATTCAAGAGGAATCTCCAAGGCTGGTAAGAATTCTAGAGATGTTTGTTCTTTCTTTTCCAAATCTGCTACAAGAATAGGAGACATAAGAGCTGAAATCAATGTGTTATTTGAAAATTTTAAAGTTGATTTTATTAGCTCTCTAAATGAAAAATTGGATGTTTTGCAGGTTCATAAAAATCAAGAATTGGATGAAGTGTTTTACCCTCAGGACCAAAAGGAGCATCTCATAGATACTCACTCTTCCTTATCTAGGATGGAAGTAGCATATCAAAGAGGTAAGGAAGCTGCAACAAGGTCAAAACCACGGAAATCATGGCCTACAGGTATGGTTCAAAACACTCCCTCTCCACTTTCTTACTTGCATAATCCATTATGGAATACTAATGTGTTAGGGCATCCATGTCAATCTCAATATAACCACCAGCAATTTTCTCTACAAGCTTGGCATGGTTCACCTTATGATTGCATGACTACTCTCCCCCATCTTGTAGCACAAGCACATTCTCCATATTCTCCACCAGCTCTTCCACAATATCTTGCTTGCCCATCAAAACCATTCACACAACCCAATCAACCATATCATCAAAATGCTCCATTCCTTACACATTTTCCTGCTCAACTAATTCCACACCCTCACCATAATAAACCAGTACAACATACTTACAATGTTGAACTGACAAATTTACCCACCTTTCCCACCCATTCTATCTCACATGTGTTATTAGAGAAAACCTACAATGAGATTCAGAATGTTTCAAATGCAAAAATTGTAGAAGCTATGGAAGAAAATGAGGTTTCTTTTACTATGCATCAACAAGCTATTTTAAAAGCTCAAGAACTTCATGATATGATGGCTATGCGAAATCAAAAAAGTAAAGGATATATTGAAGATTGGTTTCACTCCATCATTTGTTTGCAACATCATTCTATGCTTCAACAATTTTTGATACCATTTTTTGAAGGGAAGTTGGCTTCTCATACCCTAATATCCATTAACATGCATTTTTCAAATTTGGGTATGTGCATACGTGAAGCCTTACTTCGAAAATGGCTTCACTGGAAGTACTCATATGCGTAGTAATATTCATTTTTCAAATCAAAATAGGTTAGTGAAGAAAATAAAATAAATAGGGGAATAAATAAATGCATTTTGTTTTTTTTTTTTTTTATGTAAAACTAGTTGTTTTTTGTTGCAACATGCTATGCAAATCAACATCGATGATAAATGTTTCAATTCATTTGTGTATGTAGATGATTTATAATAGAAATAAAAATTCTACAAACACATATATTCATCTTTATCACCAATTTGAAAAAATGCTTGAATATCATTTTTTGGCTTGCCGGCTTGATGAACTTTCTGGAAAAACAGTCGGGACAGTCATGTTTTGAGGGACCAAAAGTGAATATTTTTAAAACCTGTTTCTACCCTAGGTAGCCCTTGATTTCTACTTTCTAACCCAATTTGAACCACTCAATTTGGATTTGAAACGAAAAAGTTAGAAACAAAACATTGACAGGGTGTCTAGTGGGCAGCTCAGGAACAGAGCTGGGACAGTCAGTTTTTGGAGGCCTAAATGAATGAATTTTTAAAACCTGTTTCTATGGTAGATTCCCCTATGAATCTAGTTTACAATGCAATTAGAATCACTCATTTTTGATATCGTATGGGGAAGTTATGATCAAAATACTGACTGTCTATTGTAAATCAGCACCCTTAAAACTATGTCTTTCCGGCTGTTCCTTACAGTATTTGACCTATCAATTATTCTTCTCTTCAAAACCTGTTTCTATTGGAAATAAATAAATGAATATACTTTCATTTCCAATTTGAATCCTTTGAATCCGACATCAAACGAAAAAATTATGCTTGAAATATCAACTGTTGGTCTAGGCTGGGTAATCGAAAATGACTCTGTTATGCAGGATGTTATAACTAAAATTGACATATCATATCATTGAATTTTTAAAACCTGTTTCTACTGGAGATATACCTTTGAATTACCTCTCATTTAGCTTTGGAATCACTCAATTTGGACAAAAAAACAAAGAAGTTGTGATTAAAACACTGCTGGTTAATATGGTCGACCACTACTCTCCCGCAAGTGACAAATAAATTTTAATTTGTTATTTTCTCCATGGATTTGTTCTACAGAGTAACTACTTGTTAGTTTTTTTGCATAATTCTTGGATTAGGGGAGCTGTGCACCTCTCTTTCTCCATGATTTAATGTTTTATTGCAGGTAGACACTCGTTTTTTGCAGGTCCTAGGAGAAAAAGAACGTCAATTTATGGACAAGTGATTCTTGAAACAAATTTTAATAAAACAAAGGAATTTCATCCAACTCATTACCCAATGGATTCATGATAGAAGAAATGAAGAATTGGTTTCGATTTGAAGATTCATGTCTTGTCACTGCTGCCAAAACATTTTTCAAAAAGATCATTTTTTTACATAATATCATAGCTGTTATAACTTAATTTACATATTGTTTTTAAATAAAATGTTGTTTCTTTTCTAATTTCTCTTATATTTTGTGTTTCAGGTGTTGTTTCATTCAAAGTGTAACTCATCCTTAGCATGAATGTCGTGAACAGCTA
The DNA here is from genome assembly GCA_031772625.1 of Pinus tabuliformis. Lineage (NCBI taxonomy): Eukaryota > Viridiplantae > Streptophyta > Pinopsida > Pinales > Pinaceae > Pinus > Pinus tabuliformis. Next base: position 985,234,937 of record CM062808.1, on the reverse strand, counting down.
ATTTGTTTTTTTGCATGCTTTCATTTTATGATTGTCTATTTTGTTGTTCCTTTTTCATGTCTTGCTGTTCCTTTTCGAAATGGAACAGCACTTCTACACTTTCACGTTTTGCTGTTCCTTTTCGAAATGGAACAGCACTTCTTCACTTTCACGTTTTGCTGTTCCTTTTCGAAATGGAACAGCACTTCTGCACTTTCACGTTTTGCTGTTCCTTTTCGAAATGGAACAACACTTCTGCACTTTCACGTTTTGCTGTTCCTTTTCGAAATGGAACAGCACTTCTGCACTTTCACGTTTTGCTCTTCCTTTTCGAATGGAACAACACTTCTGCACTTTCACGTTTTGCTGTTCCTTTCCGAATGGAATAGCACTTCTGCACTTTCACATTTTTGCTGTTCCTTTCGGAATGGAACAACACTTCTGCACTTTCACGTTTTGCTGTTCCTTTCCGAATGGAACAGCACTTCTGCACTTTCACGTTTTGCTGTTCCTTTTCGAATGGAACAACACTTCTGCACTTTTCATTTTTGCTGTTCCTTTTCCAAAGGAACGTCACTTGCATTTTTGTTATTAATTTTCCAAAGGAACGACACTTTTGATTTTTGCTGTTCCTTTTCTAAGGGAACGACACCTGTGTTGTTGTTGTTCCTTTTCCAAAGGAACAACACCTTTGATTTTTGCTGTTCCTTTTCCAAAGGAACGGCACTTGCGTTTTTGCTGTTCCTTTTCCAAAGGAATGACACTTTTAGTTTTTGCTATTCCTTTTTCCAAAGGAACGACATTTCCATTTTCACGCTTTTTTGTGTGTATTTTTGTTTTTTTGGTGTGCATTTTCTTTGTTGTTCCCTACACGGAACACCACTTTTTGAGTGTTTTTGCTGTTCATTCAAAAGAGAAACACTTTGGGAATATTTTTGAGAGCAACCCTTTCCTTCCTCTTGTAGGATTACTCCTAGTTCATCCCAACCACATTTTACTGATCCCCTTTTATGGCATGAAGTGCACTACTTTTATGATGACAAAAATTATGGATTCTTTTGAAGCAAAGTTAATATCATTCACGTTATGATCTTTAACAGGACAGCTCCTTGATGATAGATTCTTTTCAAAAGGCACACAATTATTTATATATCACTTTACTGCATTGTTTTCTATTGAACATGATATTGATTGATCATCTTAATACCATGTTGGTTCCACCATTCCTGGTTATAATCTTCTCTGTCTGTAATAAATGAGATTATGGGTATATTTTTTTCTATTGACATGTTCAACTTCTTCCACCATCCCTGCTCTTAAGGAGTATTGAGCCTCCCTCTTTTTATCATCAAAATGTGTAATAATAACAAAATTTTGTTCGCAGATGGAGGATAGGGGTTCTCATTACGAGCCAGCCTACCATGTTCATAAGGTTGTAACAAAGTGACATTCCCATTATGGCCACCACACCAGGGTTATGATACATTGGATAGCCAAATTATCCTTGGAACAGGAGGTCTCATCACGAGCCGGCCTGATCACTTTTGCTACATCCTAGTGAATGGCAGTGTGGTTATCTGGTTACCATGCCAGCACATTGATCTCTTCTATAGAACAACACTGAAACTCTCTAGTTATAAATTGAGGATTCTGGCTCATATTGGTTAAAAAGCAACCCTGCCGAGGCTATGGACGCCTGCTGGCAGCAGCGGCTCTGCTTATGGTATTGAAGTTATATCTTATTGTCAATTATTATTATAATACCCTTTTCTTATTTTCCTTTTTATCAGAGAAGTTATTCCCTTCATTTTTTCCCTGTTTTGAACCTTTATGCATGAGAAATTGTTTTATGATCAATCACATCATTTTCAGCTAGAATACCGTCAGCAAAGCATCTTTTTAGCATATTGTTGTCCTTTTTCGTTTTGCATAAACTATCATCACTCCAAAGCGTCCTATCTCTTATTCATAACTATCTTTACACACTTTGCTCTCAATATAACCATAAATTTCACCGTCCTATCATTGATAAGTGTACTCTGCCTCCCTTACTGATATATTGTTCATTCCATTGCCTTGCCGTCAACACCACCCCTTTCATATGCTTTATGGTTATGGAATCCATTTTCCAATTGGAGGGGGGAATGTATGCATTATGGGATTGCATGCGATATTATTACTGCACTTTGCCATACCTTGTTGATTTGACAACATATTAGTATTGCATGTATACATAAGTTTTTCTAATTGCAATTTTGCATGCATCTTATCTGTTGCTATTCAAAGCTAACACTATGGATTCAAGAACATTGTATGCAAAATAGTGCTTTGTTTACAGGAGAACAACAAGTATGCAGGGGAAATTCTATTCACAGTATGACCACACTATTGCAACTAACAGAAGCGGCTCGAGCAACTTGCGAACATGAACAACTCTTCAGACATTATGTGCTTACCTGGATTCCACCTTTTGCACCAACTTTGCCTACATCAGCTTCAACAACTGTCAATACATATATGTCATTCCACATTTTTCTTTTGGAGGTAAAACTTGAGGTAAAATAGCATAATTTTCTGATTTATTACGAATTTAGGAGAATTTACTGAACATCCATTTTGAGCATTATTTACCATCCTTCATTTCATAGTTTTTACCACTTCCCATTTTTCAGCAGCATATCATTTCCGAGTGTGGGGGAGTGTTCCTTCATTTCTTTCTTATGACCATGTCATTCATATTCTTTATCATCCATTGCTATTCTTATTCATTCTCAACACCTTCCTTATTTCATGTTGTTTTACACCAAGCATAGAATTCAACCGCTGGTAGCAACCACCTCTATTTGTTTTCTAGCATCGCATGAGGACATGCTAATTTTTCAGAGAGGGGGAGGAATTGCTATGCATGATGGATGTTTTCTACTTTCTTCCTTATTTAAGGCATACAATTTCATTTTTACACAGTGCAGAAATTGATTTCCACATATTTTTAAAACTATGAACTCAATTCTTGTAATTTTTGGAAAACACATACGTATCATTAATACAAACCCACACAATTTCAAGATAAATTGGTTCATAAAATTTCGGAAATCATGCACTCTCACCTACAGCCATTTTGTTTATATCTCATGATCCATGCATCAAAACGATCTGATTTTTGGATCATAGAAGCCTTCATATATTACAAATCTACTTGCAACATTTCAACAAAATCTGGTTTGTAGTTTTTGGGAAAATGGTTAATGAAGTTTGCTGTTATCTATGTCATATTTTGCTGCAACTTCATATATACATATAATTGAATGTCAATGTAAAAATTGTTATGCCTTCATCAAGATTACTAAAAGTGAATATTCATTAATTAAGGAAGGATTCATTTGTTCTATCCATTTCATGAGCTGAGATGAACATATTTGCTTGGTTAACACATGGTTTCTGTCTTTGGGTTGCATGAGGACATGCAACATATTGAGTGTGGGGGTATGTTGGGTCGTTAATATGCCATTATTATTATCACTTTTGAACACTTATCCCACCCATTTCCACTATTCTTCATCATATCATTTGTTATAATTTATCATTTAAATCCATTTTATAAATGATTTATGCTCTTATGAATGAATATTATCTATTCTCCTTTATTTCTAATAAATTCATAATTATGAATTATTTTATCAATGATAGTTTTAATAAGTTGGTTATAACATTAATTACCATTTTTAGCCTCCAAGATAATTTTCAGATTGAATATTTGATTTTTAAAAAGCGCCAACTCAGAAATGTGCTGGAATAAGGAGTGACAATTTTGTGGTTGAGATTCTGAGCAAATGGAGAAGAATCTGGAAAATCTGGAACATGGGTTTTGTCCAGAACGGGCCCAATTAACTTTAACAAAGAACGGTTTGCCCAAATTCGGCTTGTACTGAGAGAAACACAGGGTTCTTTGAGCACGATTTTCTCAGATTTGCTGTTGCGGCCGTCCTCCAAATCTCAGCTGCAAAGCCAAATTCGTCTTGCTTTTGTTGAGAGATGAAAGGAAATATATTTTCTTGTTGATCAACTGGTTAGAATCAATCCAATTTTGTAAAAGAAATCATGTTGTACTTATCTTGATTGTAACTGCTCTCTGATCTCTCTTTATTTAAATCACAACAGAGATCAGAGAGGGGGGTGATTTTCGGAGGAATTCGAATAATGGAAGAATGATAGAAAAATGATGAAGAATGATGGTGGATTATCCATGATAGGATAGGGATTGTTGCATGCTGTAATTCTCAAGCATTTGCTGTTGTAATGATTCCACAATTTGCTGATTAATACATGATTTGGGAGTTGCTGTTCATTCTTTTCCTTCTGAAGTAACCCAGCAGCGTCCGCTGGCGGCTAAGGGCCCAGCCTCTGGTGGAGTATGCTGCTGCTACTGTATATTATATTCTTTTGATTTCTGCGTGGTTTGCTTATCTTTATTGCTCGGTAATCTGACATGCTTTTTCATATGCTATTCCATGCTCTGCTACGATTAATTCATTAATGGTTTCTTCAGGAAATTCATGTAGTGACTCTGCATTGTATGATTGAATCCTTTCAGAGTTGATTGCATGTTATTAGTCTAAACCAGCTATTTCTATTACAGAGCATTTGTACCGAATATTACTGTTATTGGATTCATTTGAAATCCTGATTATTGGAGTCCGAAAAGTGATATTATTCTATTTGGAACATAGTCATATTCACCTTAATTGTCAGATTACCATATTAGCGTGTCGTGTGTATGTATGGTTGATTCTTGCTAATTCATAAATGAGTGCTATTCCATAAAGTACATTCCATCCAATTTGCCTTAAAAAAGAAGATTGCTATTTTATTGTAGAATGTGAGTTTAGTTCTGACTCGCGAGACTTAGTTTATTTGATTGCTGTTCCATTTCATGTTTGCTATTCCATTTTACTTTCTGTCGTTCCATTTACTTGCATTTGCTGCTTTGGTGTGAGAGAAGGTCTAAGGCTGTAGTGAGCCAGCAAGTCGCTGCTTAGCTCCCAGACCTATGGTCCATGCTCTAATTTCCTTTCCATCAGTTTCTAGAGGGATGGGTTATCGCTTCCGCACCCTTGACTGATAAGCTGCCTTGTGTAATTTTATTCTTTTAGAGCAATTTAGTCATAGTTTAGCAACGCTGTACTACTAAGCATTACTCTTGAGTAAATAGCCGCCTCAGACTGAGTACACTCTTGAAATAAAAAGTCGTCCCTGGGTTGATAATTAATGTGAAGGTAATTAGGAGTTCAAAAGACACCTTTTTATCGCTCCACACCTACTACATCCGTGCAAGCTTTTGAGTGAGGACCACCGTCTACATAGTTACTTGGACATTTTCATACTGCTGTTGGAGTTCTCGCGCCTCTATTCTAAGCGCTAGATGTTGGGGTCCTCCTGTAGATTTGAGAGGATCTCAAGTGATTCTTCCAACATACTGGTGATGAGCCCCAAAAATGTACAATTATTTGGGCTCATTCAACCTCCTAATTTGGCTTAGTCCACCATTCTCATTTGTTTATTGCATGTTTTTGATTATTTTTATGTTAATAGAGTGAATTTGGTTAGTCATTATGCCAACAAGTCTAATGGGTGCTTTGTGTAGCCTTTTTGGTCAACTTGGAGACAAAATTGAAGGTCTTAATGAGCACTTGGCAGCCAAATTCGTGGGAGAACAAGCTAGAGGATTTGTAGGAAGGTGTCCCCCTCATTTATGGGCCCTTACCTCGAATTCTCCACCATCAACTCGGAGTTCAAGGGCCACCAAATCAATCAGCTCAAGGGTAGCCAAGCAAGTCAAGTTGGACTGCTGTTAACTACAAGTCTTGGGTAGCCAAGTCCCTAAATTTTAGGAGGACTGTTGGGTCCTCAAATTGTATAAATAAGAAGGCTTAGGGCCTCATTTGGGTTAGCTAGTTGTTAGTCATTTTTGGGATTAGCTAGTTAGTCAATTTGGTTAGCCAATTAGTCTTTTTGTAAGCCAGTTTTGGCATGATGTTAGACTCATGATTATTCAATAAAGGCAGGCAGCTTTGGATTCAATTCTGAGTTTTTAAGGGAGCTATAGCTCTCAGGTTAGGGCCCAACCTGAGAGCAATAGACCTCCTCTTCCTTGTATCGTTACTTGTTTCCTTGCAACACTTTATTTCCTTTGTTTTGACATGCATTTAGAATTTCCAGTCTGCTGATTTGATTTGTTTTGTGTGATTGAAGTAGGATTAGCTTATGGTTTAAGTGCTTTTAGTTGTTTAGATTAGAGGAGGAGGATTGTAATTCATTAGAGTCAATAAAAGGTTGATAGTGCACTCGCTGCCATCTCTACTTAGGGATTGGGGTGCAGTCCATATCAACCACCAAAAAGAAACGCAGTCCTTCTCACTTCCATGCAAGCTGCAACATAGACCTTTTCGTTGAAGATCCATCCATGCACTTTTGATACTGAACCATACTTCCACATTCTTCATTCCATGCACGGTTTCTTTTCTTGGTTTTACATTGCTGTTCATAGGTTTAATGGCACAGGTATCATAGGTTAATGAATTCTCGTTGTTGGTGCAAGACATAAGTCATTTGCTTCATTTACACTGCTCCATATCATTCTACTCCCTTCTTCTTCTTCTTGATCTCTCCTCAAGCCACCTACTCGGCCTCTGTCCAGCTCATTTACCCTCCAACTCATCCATTGCCACGTAGCTTCATTTACTTGACCTTTCGTTGATCCCATTCTCCCATCCACCAACCGACTTCATGCATTCTTTCTCTGCCTTATTTCTCTGCTCCTGAGCCATCACCAGTTCCATCTCCATCTCACCTATCCTCCCACACCACTCCAACACTTCACCATCTCCCAAAACCCCCACGATCAAACATCCTGTAGAATTGCACAGTCTTCCTGTAGAATCCCTGAGTTTCCTGTAGGATCCCCTGCAGACTTCCTGTAGAAGCCTGCAAACTCGGTTGCTGAGCATCCGAACGTGGTAGACTTCTGTGGACTGATGCTAGAGACCCTCTGGGACCTCCCCTAGCCATCCTGACCTTGCCCATGCTTTCCTTCCATTCAAACTGCTCCTGCACAACCAAACCCTAATCAAAAGCATCATCACAATAAATCCAACCACTTAATGAAAAAATACAAAAACATGTCTTTTCAGATGCAAGTAGCTTAGATGCATGTATTTTAGTTCACTGCAAGTAATGGCATTATTGGTAGTAGTTTCATTCACAGTTTTGCATTGTAAGGGCCTAGCTAGTCAAATTAGGGTTTACTAGGGTTTCCATGCTTTATTGGCTTTTAGTTTCTTTCTGCAATTAGACTAGTCTCCTTCGAGTTAGCTTTCGTCCATCATTCATAAAGCTTCTTCTGTGAGCATATAGAAGTTGGCTTGAGCCCTAGCGGACTTGTGCCAGCTGACCAAGTGACAGCTGCGACAAGAGCTAGTACTTGTGCATACAGCACCGTCACTTCCAAGTTTGTACGAACTACCGGGTTGATAAAATTAGAGATAGGAAGCTCCAGGAGTTGTAGCATTATTGCTACAATACTGGAGCCCACCATCTTTTTGGCGCCGTTGCCGGGGAAGCGGCAGAGTATTGGTGATTGTTGCTATTCTTCTATTTTCTACTACAACCTTCTGCTCAGTAGTTTATTTCATTTCCATTCTGCAAAAGTAGCATAGACATTTCCTGCTTTCATAGATTAGCATTTCCTGCTTTCATAGATTAGCATTTCTCGCTTTCATAGATTAGCCTTTCCCGCTTTCCTAGATTAGCATTTCAATTCCGCAATTTCAATTCCGCAAGCGTAGACTAGCATTTCATTCCTGCAATTTCATTTGAGCAAAATAGATTAGTCTTTTCCTGCTTTCATTTCAATTCCGCATGTTCCTTTTAGCGAGATAGTTAGTTGCAGTTCAATTTATTTCAGTTTTGCAAGTAGAAGTAGAAAAAAAAACAAAAATCAAGCAAAAAGATTTCATTTCATGCCTTGTAGGAGTAGAGATAAGTTAGAAAAATGATTGCAAAACACCCCCACTGCTTCACACAGCCTTCTCTCTTCTTCGATGGCTGTGATTGAAGAACCCCTGGGTGGACATCAAGACATATCTAAAGAACCTCTAGGGGAGAAGAAGAAGAAAACATTCCTCTGGAGAAAATGGCTACAAGCAGAGATGTTGGGAGCAACATCTTGTCCAAAGATGAATTTGAAAATCAGATCGAAGATTTCAAGAGTGATATGAGGCAGTTTCTTGCCATGCAACTGGATACCTTGCGGATCCAAAAGAAGCAAGAAGAAGCCAAGAGGGATTTGGCCATTTTTTGTCCTAGGTGCACTAGAAGGCATCCTAGGAACGAATGTCCATTGTACTCCATAGAAGTGTGTTTTGTTTGTGAAGAATACCATCCTACAGATCAGTGCCCTTCCTTACCCAGAATCAAAGCTGCATATCAAAGAGCCAAAGGAGCCACTGAATCACTCTACTATATGAACCAAAGGAGGCCATATGGACCTAGGTCTTACCAACAAGAACTGCAAGGGACACCCGCGACCTATTATGACCCCTATCAAGCCACTTTCATGCCTTCTTGGGGTCCCCCTGCTCATCCTTCCTGGTCTACACCTCCTCCTTGGTCATATCCTCCTTGTTCCTTCACAGATCCATATTATGCCCAACCAGTTGCTCATTTATTTCACTCTTATGCTCAGCCACAGCCTCAGTGGAATGCACCTTATCAGAAGTGGAGGCCCCAGTACAACTCTCATCCCGATCATTTTCCTCCACCACCTGCTCTTCCACAACCATCGCCTCCTCCTCCACCAAGGCAACCCCAAATGCCTACCCAACCACAATGCCATCCTCCTCCATCTCAATTACACCCCTCCACTCAGTTACCCGTAGCACCATTTCCAAAACCATGCAATGGAGCAGCTCAACCAAATTGCAAAGCTGAGGCACAACGTGTGCAAATGACTCCTTTTGAGCTCAATGATGTTCACCAAAGCTTAGGAAGAGTGTTGCAAAACAAAGATTATATTGACAACATTGAAGGACCAAAGGAAAAAGAAGATTCAGAAGAGGAAATCAAAGAACCATGGGCTGCACTTGATCAAGTGAAGAGACTAGAATCAGAGATCAAGAAAGCTTCCTCATGGTTACCATCAAACCCTCCATGTAGTCAAGAGAAAGATCAGCAAAAAGAGGAAGAAGAGAAAGTCATGTTAGAAGGTGACATGAAACATGATTCAGATCAGAAAAAGGACCAAGGATATCAAAGCTATATTGAGACATGGTTCCAGACAGTCACTAAGTTGCAACAGTACTCTCTTCCTCAGCTATGTTTTGTACTTTCAAAGTCAGATCATTTTGTCTCTAAAATTTGGATAGTTGTCAAAGCATGCATTCCGAGCCTTCACATCATTTTGTCTCTAATCTTGATGTGCACATGGCTCCATTGGAAGTATTCTTATACTTGAAAATGATTTTGTTTTTTTCAAGTAGGGTAGGGTAGAAAAAAAAAGAAAAAGAAAAAAAAGAGAAAAAAGAAAAAGAAAAAAATGAAAAAAGAGGAAAATAGAAATCTAAGGTGAAAACCTCCTCGGAGGCGCCTTAGATTGCCTCATTGATTGAAAACTTCCATGAGGCGGTCAATGGGTTGGAAAAAAGAGAAAATAAAAGGGAATAAGATCTTTGGGTGAAAACCTCCCTTGGAGGCGCCCAAGGCAGGGAATTAGGGTGAAAACCTCCATGAGGCGCCCTAGTTGTTTTTCAAAAAAAAAAAGAGAAAAAAGGAAAAGAAAAATAAAGCTAATCTCCATTGAATAATTTCATGTTGCAGCAGTGACATTGCAGGTTGCAAGAAGGATGTTTCATGACAGGAGGAGCACTCAAATCAAGGTCAAAGTAATTGTTCTTGTGCCTTCTACAGGAAGCTCTGTATTTCTACAGGAAACATCCTGTAGAACCTTTGGACGAGCCAAATCCAATTTCAAAAGTGAATCCGATGGTGGGAATCTATTGATTAGGCCTACAAGCACTTGTGTGTCCATCCCTTGCCTTTCTCCATCATTTTTTTACCTCCTTGTGCTTCTCATTGTGCTTCTACAGGAACTTCCTGTAGAAATTGTGGGAAACTAGGCATGCATTTCAAAAAGTGGTTTGGCGAACATGGTAGCTTCCTCAAGGGTTCAGAAGTCCTCATGCAGTCTTCCAACTCCTCCTCCATCATCTCTATACCTGCATCACAACCAAAATTCATTTTGTCATCCCATGCAACCAAAATGCAAAGTGCCTTGAAGCAAAAACACATAGAACAGAATTTGTTTTTGCCATAACTTGAAAACCATGCATCCATTTGACAAACTGTTTTATGGGGAATTGTACAAGGTTGATGACAACATGCCTGAGTAGTTTCATGCAATTCCGGTGCACAGTTTCCAAGAAATCAGCCTCCATCACCATCAGCCATTTTTGCATTTTCTCCATATCCGTGCATCCGTTTTAAAACATGTTTCATGGGGAGATGCACATGGGTGATAGTAACCTACCCAAGCAGTTTCAGCCGATTCTGATGCACGGTTTCCGAGAAATCGACCTCTGAAATCTTCAGCCATTTTCCATTTTTCTCGAAATCCGTGCATCCATTGATCACGAATTTGCTATGGGAGATGCATAATGATGGTAGGAACATGCTCACCAAGTTTCAGATCAATCCGATCTACCGTTTGGGAGAAATGGCAAAAAGAAGTTCTGGTTTTGTGACCATGCAGCAGCAGCAGCTTGAACGGGCAGAGTTGAACGTGGAAACGATTGCATGCAGCTCAGATCCGGCCAGAGGAAACCTGCACAAGGGAAAGCAATCAAAATCATCCGCCACACCCTCATGCAATCAAATAATCAAAGCATGCAGCAGCAAGAAGCTTCACAAGCAGCCGTTTGATTTCAGGTACGTGACTAAACCTTATTCATCTGTTTGCATAGATCTAATCTAAAGCAATGCATGAATGAATGAGATGAGTGGATTCAGCCAAGAAGAGAGCCACGTTCAATTGCACTCAGCAAGGCAAAAATCACGCAGCATGATCAGTCATTCACGTGAAAATTAAAGAAAAAACAGTTAGTGGTAGATCTGTTGAACTCCAGTGCACACGACATCAGCTGATTGACAGATAGATGAAGACATGCAGTTCATAACATTACTGCAGTTCTAAAAAGCCAGCGCACATGTTTTGCCACCTCACTCCACCAAAAATCACGCAGAATTAATGAGCGCTCAGCTGGAAGTCATGAACTGTTAGTCAACTTGCACTTGCATCATGTTAAACTGAAGTATCCATCCTCTGCGTCCACAATCGGCTTAACCTATCGACCTCCGCTGAGTTTCCTACCTATTTTCGAATTTCTCTAGTGCATCGGGCTCACTCAAAGGCCGAATCACGTTCTACAGGAAACGGGTGAAGTCGTCTACAGGAAAGCAGAAACAGGCTTCTACAGGAAGCCCGAAAACAGAGAAAGGGTCTTCTACAGGAAGCCCGAAACTGACAAAAGGGCTTCCACAGGAGTACAGCCTATTGAGGTAGCAGCTAATGACATGAACAAGCATATGGGTGCAAGAGGTACCCCATCTTCTTCAGTTCCTAAAAAGGACAAGATGCCAATGAAACTGGATACACAAGTTGCTTATCATCCTTTGCTCTCTAAAGATCTACATCTACATGACCAGAATGTGAATCCTTCCAAGCAAGTGAATATGAAGCTAGAGGAAGATGCTCATTCCACTTTTTCCTCAACTACAAGTGCAAAATCAATCAGAGATTCTAAGGGCAAGTCTGGCAGTGCTCCTTCCGGAGTTGGTTTCAGCTTTAGATGTAATGAGAGAGCTGACCTCATTTGGCTAGGTCGCAGTCAAAGGGAGAAACAACAAAGGTGTAGGAGCAGATCTGGAGCCATACACAGGAGACTTGCAGCAATGTTTGGGACAGTACTAGATTGTCATCTCAAGATAAAATACACAGAACCAGTGGTCAAGAGAGGGTATGTTTGGTCACTTTCTTGTTGGCAGTGTTTACTAAGTGGATGAAGTTTTGATGCAGCAAGTGGGAGCCATGTGTTGAGGTTGAATTGGGCAGTTAGAGACCTCAACTAGGAGCAGATCTTGCAGTGATTGGATTGGGTGCCATCGGACCAGTGGAGGGCAGTGTGTTGGCAGGCCAAAGTATCCCTTGACAAGTTGTCCTGAAGGAAGTGTGATAGTTGAAAGTTGGGTGAAGTGGATGAGCCTAATGTGCAGTCCACTGATGGACTAGTGGACTGCTAGATTGGCAGATTGGAGCAATTGTTGTTCATTAATATCACACGGCCCAGGAATTCTTCCTTGAGTCCAAGGGGAAACCATCAACAACATTCCATTTTCTAACCAAAGCATAAGGAAAGGAAGAACTCTCACCATGCCAAGGGAATTCACAATTCATCATTATCCATGGCTATCATTTTAGGTTGTTGTGTGCACGTAGACATGGAGTTGATTCACCTCCATAAAAGAAGTTAAGCATTTCCTATTTTCTTCTACAGTCATTAAGTGAATGTGCCACAAAAATAAATGAAGAATTTTGGCCAAAGATATCAGTCCTTCTAACAGTGAGGAAGAAGAGAAGAAAGGGGGAGAAGATGAAGGCTGCCACAGCCAAGCTGAAAGGAAAATCACCCACATCCAAGCAGGATACAGTGGTGCTGTCTGTTTCTACAGGAAGACAGAGGACTGTTTCTACAGGAAGCCAGCGAACTGTTTCTACAGGAAGTTTGGAAAAAGGGCAGCAAAAGGAGAAATCGGCCGAGATTTTAGCTAAGGAGGCAGCACCTGTGTTGGCCACCCTAAGCACATCCATCCCCTCCATGAACACTCATTTCTTTCAAGGTTCGGGCACAATTTAGTCACGGTTCAACCTTCTACAGGAAGCTACAGGACTTTCTACAGGAAGTTCTGTATTTTTACCAAAAACATCCTGTAGAAGCCTTTTGGCAGGCCAGAATCAATTATGGAGAGGGATTTGAAGCTTGAAGTCTGTTGAGGAGGCATGCAACCACTCTTTTCTTCCATCCTCCACTGGTTTCATCTCCTTTCACCACCGTTTCTGCCATCAGATTGAATATACTTGCACAATCATACCCAAGCTGAGAATTCTTTAGGAAAAGGAGCAAGTAGTGGGAAGAAGCAAAGAAGCATGGTTTCATGACAGAGAAGAGGACATCACTTCAGAAGCTTGGCATGACAAGGAGGCCATCAGGGCCATCAAAGACGAGGAGAGAGATTGGTTGCTCAGAGGATGAGCAACACTTTCAGTAGGGGGGTGATGATGAGCCCCAAAAATGTACAATTATTTGGGCTCATTCAACCTCCTAATTTGGCTTAGTCCACCATTCTCATTTGTTTATTGCATGTTTTTGATTATTTTTATGTTAATAGAGTGAATTTGGTTAGTCATTATGCCAACAAGTCTAATGGGTGCTTTGTGTAGCCTTTTTGGTCAACTTGGAGACAAAATTGAAGGTATTAATGAGAACTTGGCAGCCAAATTCGTGGGAGAACAAGCTAGAGGATTTGTAGGAAGGTGTCCCCCTCATTTATGGGCCCTTACCTCGAATTCTCCACCATCAGCTCGGAGTTCAAGGGCCACCGAATCAATCAGCTCAAGGGCAGCCAAGCAAGTCAAGTTGGACTGTTGTTAACTACAAGTCTTGGGCAGCCAAGTCCCTAAATTTTAGGAGGACTGTTGGGTCCTCAAATTGTATAAATAAGAAGGCTTAGGGCCTCATTTGGGTTAGCTAGTTGTTAGTCATTTTTGGGATTAGCTAGTTAGTCAATTTGGTTAGCCAATTAGTCTTTTTGTAAGCCAGTTTTGGCATGATGTTAGACTCATGATTATTCAATAAAGGCAGGCAGCTTTGGATTCAATTCTGAGTTTTTAAGGGAGCTATAGCTCTCAGGTTAGGGCCCAACCTGAGAGCAATAGACCTCCTCTTCCTTGTATCGTTACTTGTTTCCTTGCAGCACTTTATTTCCTTTGTTTTGACATGCATTTAGAATTTCCAGTATGCTGATTTGATTTGTTTTGTGTGATTGAAGTAGGATTAGCTTATGGTTTAAGTGCTTTTAGTTGTTTAGATTATAGGAGGAGGATTGTAATTCATTAGATTCAAGAAAAGGTTGATAGTGCACTCGCTGCCATCTCTGCGTAGGGATTGGGGTGCAGTCCATATCAACCACCAAAAAGAAACGCAGTCCTTCTCACTTCCATGCAAGCTGCAACATAGACCTTTTCGTTGAAGATCCATCCATGCACTTTTGATACTGAACCATACTTCCACATTCTTCATTCCATGCACGGTTTCTTTTCTTGGTTTTACATTGCTGTTCATAGGTTTAATGGCACAGGTATCATAGGTTAATGAATTCTCGTTGTTGGTGCAAGACATAATTCATTTGCTTCATTTACACTGCTCCATATCATTCCACTCCCTTCTTCTTCTTCTTGATCTCTCCTCAAGCCACCTACTCGGCCTCTGTCCAGCTCATTTACCCTCCAACTCATCCATTGCCACGTAGCTTCATTTACTTGACCTTTCGTTGATCCCATTCTCCCATCCACCAACCGACTTCATGCATTCTTTCTCTGCCTTATTTCTCTGCTCCTGAGCCATCACCAGTTCCATCTCCATCTCACCTATCCTCCCACACCACTCCAACACTTCACCATCTCCCAAAACCCCCAAGATCAAACATCCTGTAGAATTGCACAGTCTTCCTGTAGAATCCCTGAGTTTCCTGTAGGATCCCCTGCAGACTTCCTGTAGAAGCCTGCAAACTCGGTTGTTGAGCATCCGAACGTGGTAGACTTCTGTGGACTGATGCTAGAGACCCTCTGGGACCTCCCCTAGCCATCCTGACCTTGCCCATGCTTTCCTTCCATTCAAACCGCTCCTGCACAACCAAACCCTAATCAAAAGCATCATCACAATAAATCCAACCACTTAATGAAAAAATACAAAAACATGTCTTTTCAGATGCAAGTAGCTTAGATGCATGTATTTTAGTTCACTGCAAGTAATGGCATTATTGGTAGTAGTTTCATTCACAGTTTTGCATTGTAAGGGCCTAGCTAGTCAAATTAGGGTTTACTAGGGTTTCCATGCTTTATTGGCTTTTAGTTTCTTTATGCAATTAGAATAGTCTCCTTCAAGTTAGCTTTCGTCCATCATTCATAAAGCTTCTTCTGTGAGCATATAGAAGTTGGCTTGAGCCCTAGCGGACTTGTGCCAGCTGACCAAGTGATAGCTGCGACAAGAGCTAGTACTTGTGCATACAGCACCGTCGCTTCCAAGTTTGTACGAACTACCGGGTTGATAAAATTAGAGATAGGAAGCTCCAGGAGTTGTAGCATTATTGCTACAATACTGGAGCCCACCATCGTTTTGGCGCCGTTGCCGGGGAAGCGGCAGAGTATTGGTGATTGTTGCTATTCTTCTATTTTCTACTACAACCTTCTGCTCAGTAGTTTATTTCATTTCCATTCTGCAAAAGTAGCATAGACATTTACTGCTTTCATAGATTAGCATTTCCTGCTTTCATAGATTAGCATTTCTCGCTTTCATAGATTAGCCTTTCCCGCTTTCCTAGATTAGCATTTCAATTCCGCAATTTCAATTCCGCAAGCGTAGACTAGCATTTCATTCCTGCAATTTCATTTGAGAAAAAATAGATTAGTCTTTTACTGCTTTCATTTCAATTCCGCATGTTCCTTTTAGCGAGATAGTTAGTTGCAGTTCAATTTATTTCAGTTTTGCAAGTAGAAGTAGAAAAAAAAACAAAAATCAAGCAAAAAGATTTCATTTCATGCCTTGTAGGAGTAGAGATAAGTTAGAAAAATGATTGCAAAACACCCCCACTGCTTCACACAGCCTTCTCTCTTCTTCGATGGTTGTGATTGAAGAACCCCTGGGTGGACATCAAGACATATCTAAAGAACCTCTAGGGGAGAAGAAGAAGAAAACATTCCTCTGGAGCAAATGGCTACAAGCAGAGATGTTGGGAGCAACATCTTGTCCAAAGATGAATTTGAAAATCAGATCGAAGATTTCAAGAGTGATATGAGGCAGTTTCTTGCCATGCAACTGGATACCTTGCAGATCCAAAAGAAGCAAGAAGAAGCCAAGAGGGCTTTGGCCATTTTTTGTCCTAGGTGCACTAGAAGGCATCCTAGGAACGAATGTCCATTGTACTCCATAGAAGTGTGTTTTGTTTGTGAAGAATACCATCCTACAGATAAGTGCCCTTCCTTACCCAGAATCAAAGCTGCATATCAAAGAGCCAAAGGAGCCACTGAATCACTCTACTATATGAACCAAAGGAGGCCATATGGACCTAGGTCTTACCAACAAGAACTGCAAGGGACACCCGAGACCTATTATGATCCCTATCAAGCCACTTTCATGCCTTCTTGGGGTCCCCCTGCTCATCCTTCCTAGTCTACACCTCCTCCTTGGTCATATCCTCCTTGTTCCTTCACAGATCCATATTATGCCCAACCAGTTGCTCATTCATTTCACTCTTATGCTCAGCCACAGCCTCAGTGGAATGCACCTTATCAGGAGTGGAGGCCCCAGTACAACTCTCATCCCGATCATTTTCCTCCACCACCTGCTCATCCACAACCATCGCCTCCTCCTCCACCAAGGCAACCCCAAATGCCTACCCAACCACAATGCCATCCACCTCCATCTCAATTACACCCCTCCACTCAGTTACCCGTAGCACCATTTCCAAAACCATGCAATGGAGCAGCTCAACCAAATTGCAAAGCTGAGGCACAACATGTGCAAATGACTCCTTTTGAGCTCAATGATGTTCACCAAAGCTCAGGAAGAGTGTTGCAAAACAAAGATTATATTGACAACATTGAAGGACCAAAGGAAAAAGAAGATTCAGAAGAGGAAATCAAAGAACCATGGGCTGCACTTGATCAAGTGAAGAGATCAGAATCAGAGATCAAGAAAGCTTCCTCATGGTTACCATCAAACCCTCCATGTAGTCAAGAGAAAGATCAGCAAAAAGAGGAAGAAGAGAAAGTCATGTTAGAAGGTGACATGAAACATGATTCAGATCAGAAAAAGGACCAAGGATATCAAAGCTATATTGAGACATGGTTCCAGACAGTCACTAAGTTGCAGCAGTACTCTCTTCCTTAGCTATGTTTTGTACTTTCAAAGTCAGATCATTTTGTCTCTGAAATTTGGATAGTTGTCAAAGCATGCATTCCGAGCCTTCACATCATTTTGTCTCTAATCTTGATGTGCACATGGCTCCATTGGAAGTATTCTTATACTTGAAAATGAGTCAATAGAGTCAATAGAGTCATTGTACTTTTAAAGAGACCCTTATTGGGATTTTGAATTATTGAGTCAAATATGATTTATGTATCCTCCACACCAAGTCGGCCTCGAAGAGATCAAGTCAGCCTAGGGACCCTAATTTTACCTCACATGGAGCCTATAAATACAAGCACTTCGAATTCATTTGGAACATACACTCTCATAAGAAGTTCGATATCTCTTGTAGCTGGAAAAAGTGCAGACTGTGTTGCTAGGAAGCTAAAGTAAGTGCGAGTTTGGGGAAGTCTAAGGAGAAGAATAAAATCAAAATTTTGGTGCCTCTCTCTCTCTCTGTTTCGTGCCCTAGATTGGGAGATCAAAGTCTTCCAAGTTTCACTATTGCTAGAAGCTATTGCCTAGTTGAAGCTGCTGGAAAGAAGTCGAATATCTGGGAGGCAGACTTGGTCTAAAGGGAAGGTCTGGTATTTTTCTCGGGTGACGAATCTCAAATAATACTATTGAAATTACTAATTTCTTGACCAAGTTTTCCCCTTGAGGGGGGTTTTTCTCTGGCATAGTGCATACATCTGGTGTCTATTGCTTTATGTGCCGCTGCTTTGGTAATTGCTTGATGAAATAAAATAAACAAGATATAAAGAATCATAATAAAAAGAAACATCACAAGCAATTATCAAGAATAACAAAATCTTTCTGTCTTTCTGATTTTCTAACATGGTATCATAAATTTGGTGAAGAAAGAAGAAAAAGGCAGTCTCAAGCACTTGATCAAGGAACCATTCAAAAGGACTATCTCAGGGAAAGAGTCTACTATATTCAAGGAACATGTCTAGCACAATCAAGGGAGAGAATAAAATTTAAGGGGCCTCAAACTATAGGTTCTGGAAGTAGAGGGTTGACCTCATCCTTGAAAAGATCAAGGTTCTAGACTTGGTCAAAGGAAAAGTAAAGAAGTTTGTAGAGGATTCCAATGATGTTGACAAAGTGAAATTCAGGGAACTAAAATTGGTGTCCATGATTCTAATGGTAGAAGGAATAAAGGACAACCTTATCCCATTCATAGATAACATCGATCATGCCTAGGAAATGTATGAAGCCTTGTCAAATTTATTTACTATTAAGAACATTGGTCAAGTAGCAAGTTTGAAGAATGAGCTAAGGACCATAAAGATGACTAAATAAGACAAAATGACATCATTCTTTGTGAAGATAGCAAGAATCAAGGATGATATTTTTGCCATTGATGAAATTATTCCAGACAAAGAACTTGTGATCACTGCCCTATTAGGATTACCACATTCTTGGGGTGCATTTGTTGCATGACTTAACGGTTGGTAGGTAGCTCACACTATTGAAGAACTATGGACTACCTATAGTCAGGAAGAATTAAGGATCTCATTAGCTACCAATCCTGAAGGAGTATCAAATGCCTACATTTCTCAACATAAAGGAAAGAAATCGAAATTACCAAGGAAGAAAGTTGACATGTACAAAGTAGAACGTTATCATTGTCATAAGAAGGGTCACTATAGGAATGACTACCCCGAAAATCCAAGGAACAAGAAGAGAGAAAGAGATCAAGCCAATATTGCTAAAGAAGGAGACTCAAAGAAAGTCAAGCCCGAAGAATATGAAATTGGGGACTTACACTACTAATTCCTTTTCTTGTAGCTTTAGATATCTTGTTTTATATTTTTGATGTTTTAGAATTTATAGGTTTTTAACATATTTTTGGAAAAAACATTTTTATTGTTTTCATAAGTTTGTAGGTATCCCTCAAGGTTTGGAGGGATTCGCCAACAACTCCCAAAGATCAGTATCTCATTTCCTTTCAGTTGTTGGTTTCATGTACTCATTTAGTTTTGATTATATTAAATACTAATCATCATTCTCCCTCTATTGTTTTGATTAGGATAACATTTGATATATTCACAAGGAGTATGAAAGAGGAACTCTAAAGATATGGTTCGTCAATAATTAAAGGTATGAATTAAACTACGAAAACATTGACTTCTTTAGTAAATGTGTATTCATTTGACAATTTGTTACTAACATTATTGTGTCTAGCTATATTGAATCATATTTATTCTTGTTTTGGGTGATTCATCACTTGAAAATCTACCCACCCCACTCATATTATTAACTAATTTTGTAGAACCCTAGACAGATTCTGGAAAACCCTAACCTAAGGGTATGATAATATGAGTGACTGAAACCCTAAACTGTTTAGGGATATTGAGAAAATGCTATTTGGATTTTTTGTTGATAATGTCATGATTGGATTTAGGTATGATAAGGGAAACCTAAATTAGGGTTGAATGATAAGGCCTAAAATTTTGAACCTTTGAAGTTTTGGTAGTTTTTGGGTTTGCTATGTTACTATGTTGAATCCCTAACTCATTAGGGTTTGATGGAATGTGTAATCAATACCCTTATAATGTCTTAGAAATGATTTCCTTGGTATGTGTGTATTTGTCTAATCAAACCTTAGTATAATCAAGTTTGTTGTATGTTTAACTTCTATTGATATTTTTGAATTTGGGTTTGACTAACATGATATGAAATGCCTTTGCATGATGATGAAACCTTTGGTATATATAGACGTGTCCTTTTTGGTTGAATCTCTAACTTGGTCTAGGTCAGTGTATATCTAATGTATTAATGATGTTGCACATATGATATATGGATTCCTAGATATATGTGTTGACCTAGTTATTGATGGTCCTTATCTAAGATTCTAGGATGCTGATATTTGGAAATCTAGGGTTTTGTAACTAAACCCTAGTAGGAATTAAATTCTCTAGTATGTGTGATATAACAATTTGAGATCTATTTATATAATTATTGTTGAGATTGTGAAAATGAAATTCTAGGGTTATGGAGTTGAACCTTAGTAGAAGTAAAATCTCTAATGACAATATGATGATTTGAGATTTGTTGAAATCTAAGTTTTGGTTAATATTGATGGTTGATTGAAAATATAGGGTTTGCAACTAACCCTAGTGGAAGCTGGTCATGTTAATGACTAAGTTGTGATTTACTTTGATTGATTCTTTTGTATGAAATCTAGGATTTGTATGAAACCCTAGTGGAAAGTCTAACATATGAATTTTGAAAGTTGTTAGATGCCTTTTAAAAAAAAAATTCTAGGGTTTGATATATGTTGTAGTAGGGTATGTTACACCTTTGAAAGAAACATTGGAACCCTAGATGGAATGAAAGTCGTTACCAATCAGTTTGATTGGGAGAGATTGGTCATCCTTGATCTGTTGGATCAAGGAGTGTTGAGGCTTTGTGAGTGAAGAATTTCCTGGGAGGACATATGGCCGACACTTTGTGTTGATGTCTAGATCCCGAAGTTGGAAAGGTGGTGTTGAATAAAGAGTACTATTTTGGATACACACCTGGATCTTTAGGTTGGTGGTTAGCAAGTAAGCCTGATGGTACCTAGAGGGATTGAAATCTTGAGTCCACCTTATTCCCACCTCGATATATTTCCCTGGTTAGCAATCTATTCCGTGGCATTGTGGTGCCTAAATTATTGAGAGACCAATGGATAAATTTCCCTGGTCAAGAATATAATCCATGGAATTGCGGTGCCCAAAGTTCTTCATTGTTCATATAGTTTGAGATCTCCCATTGTACTTGTATGTGATCAATACTTCCCTAGGTATGAGGGAGCGTTGGAAAATGTAACTAGGTCTAGTATTCATTTAATGTATTTGAGTCATCTTGTAATGTACTTGTCAAAAGATTAAAGAAAAGAATTTTATTATTATTATTGTGCCTTATTAAATCATGGGTTTCATGCTTGGGTCACCATGTTTTAGGTCAAAGTCCCCATTGAGGACTTCTAGGATTTATTTTGAGTCAATAAAGTCATTGTACTTTTAAAGAGACCCTTCTTGGGCTTTTGAATCATGTAAAAATGTTAAGTATTGAGTCAAATATGATTTATGTATCCTCCAAACCAAGTCGGCCTAAGGACCCTAATTCGAAATCACATGGAACCTATAAATTCAAGCACATCGAATTCATTTGGAACACACACTCTCACAAGAAGTTTGATATCTCTTGTAGTTGGAAAAAGTGTGAAGTCTGTTGCTGGGAAGCCAAAGTAAGTGTGAGTTTGGGGAAGTCTAAGGAGAAGAAGAAACTCAAAATTTTGGTGCCTCTCTCTCTCTGTTTCGTGCCCTAGATTGGGAGATCAAAGTCTTACAAGTTTCACTATTTCCTGAAGCTACTGCCTAGTCAAAGTTGTTGTAAAGGAGTTGAAGATCTGGGAGGCAGACTTGGTGTGGAGGGAAGGTCTGGTCTTTGTCTAGGGTGAAGAGTCTTAAATACTACTATTGAAAGGAAGAATTTCTTAACTAGGTTTTCCCCTCGAGGGGGGTTTTTCCCTGGCATAGGGCCTACATCTGGTGTCTATTGCTATGTGTTGCTACTTTGTTAATTTCTTGATGAACTAAAAGAAATAAGATATAAAGAATCATAATAACAAGAAACATCACAGTAATTATCAAGAATAAGAAAATATTTCTACCTTTTTTATTTTCTAACATATGAAACCTCTGTATTATGTAGTATTTATTTATCATTTATACCTCTGATAGCATATATTGAGCCGTATAATCATATGCAGATGCAAGAGTAATTTTCAAATTTCTATGGCATTCGAACCACATAAGATCCATTAATTAGGAAAATAGAGATGCAGATCATCTCTGTAGATGTGTATCAATTATTACATAACAATATCTCCGAGTCGCCAACGAGCCATGGAACAATATATGACTGAGATTTGAGTCGATTGAGCCATCATTGTCTTACATAACATAATCAAATGCACATGAGAGCCATAGAAAGTGTGATTTGACCAAGCCATAGATTGATAACACACCATATAAAGAAATATGGATCTGATTTATAGAGTTCAGCTTCCACTTTCATAATTTGATGCTAGAATAATTCTGATCTAATGTCACAGGTGATAATGCCATGGAGGATGTTGGGCTACTATAGACTAATGCAAAAACGACGCCATACAAGATAATCAAGCAATTCAGATCAATGCTATAAACATTTCTAGCTCCATATTACTATAATGTATTCTCTGTGGATCACTGAACCCTATCTCTAATATATATGAATCTCAGTCCATAAAATATAATTTAGTGTGGGTTATATAACAAGAATACCAACACAATGATATTCAAGCCTCCAATTTCAAACCTCGCTCTAATACCATGTTGGAAATTAGGAGGTTTTTCAATTCAATCTTAGATTTCCATTACATGATAACTCATTCTGAGTCTATTATCATTATTATTATTATGTGTCTTTATTCATCAAGCAATTTACATAAAACATGAAGATCAAAGAAGATAATAGAACACAAGATATACGCCCAAGCCAGGGAAAAACCCCTCCAAGGAGAAAACCTAGAAAAATCTCTTCTTATAAAATCAAATCAAATTAGATATCCAAGACCCACAACCATATAAATTTCCACCTCTAGATGCCAAGTCAAATTATTCTTCCTTCCATCATATTCACCAACAAGAAACCAAAAACAAGAGGTAGCAAGGCATAGACTTTTCTAGACTTCAACCTTCCTCATCTTCTCCATCTTCTTTGCAATATTTTAGACTGAAAACATCCAAGTGTGTGTGTGTGTGTGTCCAAATGAGCTCCATATACTCTCTATTTATATAGATTATATGGGGTGCAAATAGACACATCCATTGGGGAAGATCTGATTTGACATGTAGGCTGACTTGGCATCTAGAGGGGTTTCTGTCCCAAAAATTACATTTAAAAAAATTATTTTTCTTTTTCTTTTACAATAGGTCCAAAATAGGACTTTGACTCTTTGACTCAAAAAACTAGAAGCATGAAGAACATGCTTATCTAGAAAAAATAATAATAAATTTTCTTTTTCTTTTCTTTTTCTTTTTACATAAAATACATAATGGTAAAAATTATGGAGACCAAAACTAGTTACACTCTCCAACATTATCATTGACTTGGTTTGATTGAGGCCTTTGACCAAGATATTAACTAGTTTATTGGTTGTCATCTTGATTGAATTTCGACCCTCTGTTCCGAGTCTGCACAAGCTGAAATTTAGTGCTATGTTGTAGACTGTGTTTTGACCAACATTGACTTTTGTGTTTCTCTCCTTTGATTGGATTTGACTTGTATTTATTGAGGTCATAAAGTTTTTGAATCTTGTTAGAATATACTGATGTATTATTGATTAACATAATCTTTCTCATAAGGAAATATTGGTTGGGTTTCCCCCTTGTGGGTTTTTCCTTGGTTATGAGCCTAATTTTGGTTTCTTTTGTCTCTTGTTCTATTGTTTACTGTGATATCTATTCCTCTATTAAAGAAAGTGAATGGTTGAAGTTTTTCATGTATAACTTTTTAATGATTGGAATGCTAAAATAAGATTGATTGTGTCATTAGAGGTAGTTATCAATTTTGAAAAATTATACTTGTCTTGATCGCATTAGAAATCAACATGGTATCAGAGCTTTGGTGAAGTGAAAGAGTTGTGACATCACCTTGAAGATCATTCAGAGCATATTGAAGAGCCTTGGGAGTCTACATCTTTTGATTTTGATTGGTCATATTCATCATCTTCATCATGATTTCCTTCATGAAGGCAGAGAATAAGCTTGAAGGAGCTACTAATTACAGGGCATATAAGCCTAGGATTGACCTAGTACTTTTCAAGGCACAAGGTTTTGGGCATTGTTACAGGAAAAGTGATTGAACCAATTGATCAAGCAAGAAAAGAAAAATTTCAAGAAGATGACATCTGGAAAGAAGCATCATTATAGATTATGTAAGGGATCATCTAATTCCCTATATAGATGATCACCAAAATTTTAAGGAGATGTATAATTCTATTACTAGATTGTACACTATCAACAACATCAATCAATCTATAAATTTAAGAGGTCAACTTTGAAATATCGAGATGAAAAAGAATGATATTGTGGAAGCATAATGTGTTAGAATGATCAAATAAGAGACCAAATCAAGCCCATTAGTGAAGAAGCATCCAACAAAGAAGTAATAGTTGTGGCTTTGGGTGGTTTATCTAGATTGTGGGATCCTTTTTCATCAAGCATCTATGGAAGAGAAAATGCACCTTCAGTTGATAAGTTGTGGGTTTCCTGCACACAAGAAGAATCAAGACTCCTTTCCAAAGGACATATTGAAGATCCAAGTGAAGAAGCTTTTGCAACTCATTCTAAGAGTAATAGAAGAAGACCTAATTTTGGAAGATTTCAAAGAATTTCTGGTAGAAGACCGAATTCAAGACCTTCTCTGAGATCTTCTCCAAGAAGGGAGCCTTCTACACAAAGAGTACCTCCTCCTCCCTTTCAAGATATAAGAGATAGAGAGGATCTAAAAAATGTTCAATGTTTTCATTGCTAAGCATATGGTCACTATCAAGCTCATTGTCCTCAAAGAAATCATAGGGATGACTGTCAATGAATGGAGAATGAAAGAGGAAAGGGAAGCAACATGCCTCTGTAACTGACCTTGATGAATCCTCTCCATTAGGGGAATTTTGAGGTCTAAAATGGGCCTCCTAAGAAAAATGTACAACCAAAATAGACTTTATAAGAACCAATAGGATTCAAGAAGATGATGTCAACCATGGGGGATGATTCACCATTTTTGGAGTAAAAAAGTAAAAAGATTAAAAAATAATAAAACAATAAAACAACTTTTTCAACTCGCATTTTCAACTTATCTCCCTAAGGTTTTACTCAAAAATTGAGAAAGAGTACTCATTGGATGCAAAATTTAATTCCTCATCTAAAGCGTACCCATGTTGCATACTATAGATGGACCATGTTACACGAAAAATGAGAAGTACATGAAAAAATGTGATTGGAATCACTTTTTTCCATGTATTTATCATTTTTCGTGTAGTAGGGTCCATCGAAAGTATGCAACATGGGTACTTCTTGGATGAGGAATCAAATTATGCATCCACCAAGTGTTTCTGCTCGAAATTTGAGTAAACCCATAAGGAGATAAGTTGAAAAAATAGTTTTATTCTTTTTTTTCCCTTTAAAATTTGATGATGTAATCTAATCTTATTTTATTATTTCCACTATTATTTTATAATTTCCTTAGGATTCCCATTTTAGACCTCAAAACTCCCCTAATGCATAAGAGGAGACCTAGAAAGAATGATCCTAATGATGAATATTCACTTTATTATACTTTAACAGGTTCCATTGTAGGCATGATGAGATATGGTTGGTGGATAGTGGTGCCTCTAGGCACATGACTGGAAGTCATGAACATCTCTCTAAATTGGTCGAAAATAAGATCGCTCAAAGGGTTGAGCTTGGAGACAATGACAAATATGTAGTCAAGGGCATTGGTTGTTCAACCTTCCAACTGGAATTAGGGGATAATGTATCAATTAACAACATCTTATATGTTCCTGGTTTGAAGAAGAACTTGTTGTGTATTTCATCTCTTGAAGATAAAGGATATAGAATTTCTTTCGTTGATGGACAAGTTCTAGTATGGAAGAAGGATGCCTCCTTTGAATCTACCAAGGTCATTGGTGTGTGAATTGGAGGCCTATATTGTCTCCTTGGACATTCAATTCAAGCCTTGCTACACAACACCACTAATATTTGTGAACTATGGCATCGAAGGTACACTCATGTTCATTATAAAGCATTATCTAGAATGAAAGATTTTGTTAAAGGTGTACCTGAAATTAAGATTTAGCATGATGGAGTTTGCAAGGGATGTGCCCTTGGTAAAAATGTTAAATGATGATGTACTAGCAATGATAGTAGATCCAAAGGAATCTTAGATCTTATGCACTCTCATGTTTGTGGGCCTATGTCTGACAAGACATTGGGTGGAAATTTGTATTATGTCTCTTTTATTTATGATTAATCTCGTAAGACATGGATGTATCTCCTGAAATCCAAGGATGAAGTATTTGAGAAGTCTTGTGAATTCAAAACACAAGTTTAGAATGCTACAAGAAGAAGACTCAAAACTTTGAGGTCTGATAATGGAGGAGAATATGTTTCAAAGGAATTGATTTCTTTCTTCAGGGATGTTGGAATTAAGAGGGAGTTGATAGTTCCCTACTATCTTCAACCAAATGGAATTGTCGAAAGAAATAATACAACTATTATGGAAGCTAACAAGGCCATGCTTCACGATCAAGAGTTGCCTATGTTTCTTTGGGGAGAAGCTCCAAGAACAACTGTATGTTAAAAATAGATGCCCACATTAAATATTGGATTACAAGATTCCTGGAGAACTATTCATAGGTGAGAATCCAAATGTTGAGAATTTAAGAATATTTAGTTGTCCTGCTTATGTGCATGTACCCAAGGAGACAAGGATGAAGTTGGAACCTTCCAGGAAGAAAGGAACATTTGATGTCTATAGTGAAAAGTCAAAGGACTTTAGGGTCTATGTTCTAGGACAATGTTTTATTGAAACATGCATGGATGTTATATTTGATGAGGATGTTTCTTTCTAGAAATCCAAGGGTTGAAACTTGGACTTTGATGATGAGATGTAGGTGGATCCAAGAATGTCGAATCAAAGTCTAAACAAGCTAAACTGATGGATCAATATCCTCATGAAGAATCTGATTATCATTAACTCGTTGAATCTCCAAGAGCCACTGTACCTGAAATTAGGAAGAGACCTACCTAGCTTGAAATAACATTGAAGGAATATGAAGGACATGCTGCACTTTATGGGACCTTCATGGAAAGCAAGAAGCCAAATAAGTACTCTAGTTATGAAACAATTGTTGAAAATGCGGCAAGAAAAGTCTCAATTTTATTTTTACCTTAATTAAATTGAGGAAATCCGAAATTCCATATGAACAGATAACTTGGAGGAGGAGTTAACTCAGGTGACATGGCTCTTGCCACTCAGTTAAGAACACTCAATTCAAGTTAATGAGTTGAAGTTCACATCCCTTGAGTTGATTCCTAAAAAATAGGAGTCTAGATCAGTTAATTCGAGTTAGGAGCATGAAGTTTAGTTTTGTGCAGTGATTCCTAAATTTTATGAGCCTAGGTTCAGTTAATTTCAGTTGTAGAAATTTAATTCAGTTAAATTGAGTTATGGCCAGTTAAACTAGTTCTAATTGATGGAGGAACTAGTGGAAGGTCAAGTTGTGGAAGTGGAACTTCAACCACACTCTGTGATCATCCAGATAACTGATCAATCAACCTAAATTATCTTGTGCATGCAAAGAATTCAAGCTACCTAGTTGAGATGGATATTCCAAGGTAGTGTACTATTAGTTGTAGACTATTCCAATGTGTACAGGTGGTGGATGCAGTCAGAGGAAGGACCTCAAGGAATAATTAGGGGAATTTTGAGGTCTAAAATGGGCATCCTAAAAAAATTATAAAATAATAGTGGAAATAATAAAATAAGATTAGATTACATCATCAAATTGTAGAGGGAAGAAAGAAAAAACTAATTTTTCAACTCGTATTTTCAACTTTCTTCGTATGGGTTTACTCAAATTTCAAGTGGAAACACTCATTGGATACATAATTTGATTCCTCATCCAAGAAGTACCTATGTTACATACTTTCAATGGAACCTACTACATAGAAAATGATAAATACATGAAAAACGTGATTGCAATCACATTTTTTTATGTATTTCTCATTTTTCGTGTAGCAAGGTCCATCAAAAGTATGCAACATGGGTACTCCTTGGATGAATAATTAAATTTTGCATCGAACAAGTACTCCCACTAGATATTTGTGTAAAACCTTAGGGAGATAAGTTGAAAATACGAGTTGAAAAAGTAGTTTTATTATTTTATTATTTTTCAATGTTTTTACTTTTTTACTCCAAAAATGGTGAATTATCCCCCATGGTTGACATCATCATCTTGAATCCTATTGGTTCTTATAAAGTTTATTTTGGTTGTAAATTTTTATTAGGAGGTCCATTTTAGACCTCAAAATTCCCCTAATGTACACAATCGAGATGAGGGAATTTTCCTAATTAATAGGGGTATAATTTTCTCAAGGAAAAACACAAGGAAATAGGAGCTTAGAGGGCTTGAAAATTGACTAAGTGTTGGCCTGAGTCAATTAGTCAGGCAGAGGGATAGAATATACAATTGTAGGGTGTGCTCAAGCTTGAGAAAGCATGTTTATTTCATCTTTATTATTTGATTAATGCAATATATATTGTAAGGGGTTTTGAGCAGTTGCTTTCCACTAGATAAATCTACGTGCATGTGTGATGTTTCCTTTTGCAATTCTATGATTCTTGTTCTAGACACTGAATTAACTTCCAAATATGAGTAGAGTAGCTTCAAGTCTTGTTATTTAGCGAATTTCATGAACAATTTTAAATCTACACATTAATTTCTACATGGTATCAGCGTAGCATTCACATTAGAACCATTCCTTGAAGTCCTGATGTACAATGATCATTGAAGAACTAATGAGCTATTAGGAGGTAGAGTTATGGAGCCCTAGTTTAGGGCAGATCCAGAAGAACCTATGTGTAGACTTATTAATGGAGCTAGAAGGTTTCTAGTGGGCATATCAGTGATCCAATGTTTAGTGACACAAAAATGAGTTTTGATCATTGATATTGGTAGATTGAGGAGTAATGAGATATCCCATAGGGAGATCAACACTCAGAGTGAGTCTAGTTTCAGAGGGGTCATCCCTATGGAAGTTATTACTTCAGGATATAGGGAGATCAAAATCATTATTATAGTGGTTGCAGCAGCAGTGAGAGGAAGCAACATAGTAGTAGCAACAATAACATGAGTAGATCAGATTTCACCATGCATGCAACTATACCTCCAAGAGTAAGGTGTGGCAATGTAGATCCTTAGTACCAGAGTTGAAAAATTTTGGTCAAGGTTCATTGAGGTGTTCTCCTCATGGGTAATTACCTTGCTAAAGGGACTCATAATATTCAGTAACAGGAGGATCAATGTCAGGAAGATATTGAGGAGTGAAAAGGAGTGTTAAAAGCAGAGAAGGAGCCTCAATAGCATAGTCAATAGCAACACAATTTTCCCAGTAGACAGTTGAAAACACATTTGATTCAAATTTTTTTGGATGCTTCTTAGTTGCAGATGTTGTAGTAGCAACAAAAACAGTGAGAAGTGTTTCATGTAGTACATTCCAAAACTGTTGGATCAAGGTAGTTGAGAATCCCTTTCTTACTGAGAGGGACTGTTGAAAATGCAGCAAGAAAAGTATCAATTTGATTTTTTCCTTAATTAAATTGAGGAAATTTGAAACTCCATATCAGCAGACAAATTGGAGTAGTTAACTGAGGTTACATGGCTCTTGTCACGTAGTTAAGAAAAATCAACTCGAGTTAATGAGTTGAAGTTTAGTTTGCTTGAGTTGATTCCTAAAAAATAAGAGTCTAGCTCAGTTAATTCAAGTTAATGAGTTGAAGTTCAATTTGCTTGAGTTGATTCCTAAAAAATAAGAGTCTAGCTAAGTTAAATTGAGTTAGGGGCATGCAGTTAATTCGTGTGCAGTGATTCCTAAATTTTAGGAGCCTAGGTTGATTTAATTTTAGTTGTAGAAATTTAATTCAGGTAAATTGAGTTATGGTCAGTTAAACTAGTTCTAACTGATGGAGGAATTAGTGGAAGATCAAGTTGTGGAAGTGAAACTTCAACCACACTTAGTGATCATCCAGATAAATGATCAATCAACCTAAATTAGCTCATGCATGAAGATAAATTGAGTTATCTAGTTGAGATGGATATTGCAAGGTAGTTTAATATCATTTGTAGACTATTTCAATGTGTACATGTGGTGAATGTAGTCAGAGGAAGGACCTAAAGGAATTTCATAATCCAGTTGAGGTAATTTTCCTAACTAATAGGGGCCTAATTTCCTCAAGGAATAACACAAGCAAATAGGAGCTTAGAGTGATGAAAATTGAAGTGTTGGTCTGAGTCAGTGACTCAGGCAGAGGGATAGACTATACACTTGTAGGGTGTGCTCAGGATTTAGCAAGCATATGTATTTCATCTCTATTCTCTAATTAATGAAATATGGATAGTAAGGGGTTTTGAGAATTTGCTTTCCCCTAGATAAATCTCTGTGCATGTGTGATGTGTCCTTTTGAATGTCTATGATTCTTGTTCTAGATGGTGAATTAACTTCTGTAGATCAGTAGAGTAGCTTCAAGTCTCGTGATTTAGCAAATTTCATGAGCAGTTTTGAATCTACACATTAATTTCTACAAAAATGATGTGTAATATCATTGAATCTGAGCCCTCCACATATGAGGAAGCTACTAAGAATCAAGTTTGGAAAGATGCAATAATTGAAGAGTATTAATATATAATGAAAAACGATGTTTGGTAAATCATACCAGTACCTAAAGGGAAGTCCCTTGTGCATTCAAAATGGATTTACAAAATAAAGCACATAGATGATAGAATTGTTGAAAAGTACAAGGAAAGATTTATGGCCCGGGGGTTCTCCCAAAAAGAGGGAGAGGATTATGAAGACACATTTTCTCTCATTTCCAAGCATGTTTCTATTAGATTTTCCATTTCTCTTACTTATATTGTAGGTTGGAAAGTGCATCAAATGGATGTCAAGACTGCTTTTCTAAATGGGGTCATCGAAGAGGATTTCTATATTGAGAAACCTAAAGGATTTGAGGTCCATGATAGAGAAAAACATGTTTTCAAATTGAAGAAAGCCCTATATGGGCTGAAGCAAGCTCCTCACGCATGGTACTCACACATTGATGGCTATCCATTGAGTCTTGGTTTCAAGAAGAGCGATGTTGATATGAACTTGTACTTTAAAGTTTTTGAAGGCAAGTCATTGATGTTTTTTCTATATGTAGATGATTTATTTCTTACAGGTGCTAAAGTTTTGATTGTCGAGTGTAAGAGGGAGCTAATTTTTGAATTCAAAATAAAGGATCTTGGTCTCATGCATTACTAATGGGATTGGAAATCTAACAAAATCCCGATGGAATCTTTGTTGGCCAAGGAAAATACACTATTATGATCCTTAAAATATTTGGCATGATGGAATGCAAGTCCATGGATACTCCTACGGTGATGAATTTGAAGAAGATCCAACATTGTGACTTTGATTTGATTGATCCCTCTATGTATTGCAAATTTATTGGATCGTTGAACTATCTTGAGAACACTAGACCTGATATCTGTTATGATGTGAACACATTGAGCCAAATTTTGGTTGAGCCCTGACATGTGCACTGGGTTTCAATGAAGCATATATTGAGATGCTTGAATGGTACCATTGAATATGGTCTAAGATATGATTCTAATGGAGAATGAAAACTTCATGGAATCACTAATGTTGACTAGGATGGAAGCTCTAATGATAGAAAGAGCACCATTAGTTTTTGTTTTAGCCTAGGCCCCACTATGATTAAATGGTCTAGTAGAAAAAAAAGCTTTTGTTTCTCTAAGTATAGCTGAAGCTAAGTATATAACTGCATGTTCAACTTGTTGTGAAGCTATGTGGATTCAAAAGCTACTTGTTGGATTGTTTTATTAAGTGTAGGGATCAAACATTATATATTGTGAGAACCCAATGTTTCATGACATGTCAAAGCACATTGAGATCAAGTATCATTACATCCAGAATATTGTCCAAAAGGGGAGATGTGAGGCTCGAGTATGTCCCTAATGATGAGAAGGTTTCTGATGTGTTGACAAAGTCATTATTGTTATACAACAAAATGACCTCCTCATCCGCTCAGAGGAGAAATACACATTGGTTGGGAGAAAGACCTAAGTTACAGGCCTACTTGTCATGGTAATGCACCACATAAATAGATAGAAGGATTTATAACATTTCCAACCCTTAGCGGTTAATGCTCTGTTTTTCCTAAAGGGAAGCATTACTAGATATTTATGAGATTCTGGAGGTCAAAGAGCGTGTTGACTAAATGACACTCCATTTTCACTCAAATGTTAGCTTAAAAAGCAGGAAACATTCACCTCAGGCCTAACTAAGAACATTTCTATTCCTAATGGAGTATCACGAGAAGGGAAAGAGAAATAAAGCGAGGCAACATAAAAGATTTTTCCTCATTGAAACTCATGAAAGAATTGGCAAGGATGAGCCTCTCTCCATCTATAAATTGGAGGCTCAGTCATTGTAACAGAGGTCAGATGGTTGTCGAAAGTTTGCAAAGCTTAAGTATTGATATGCTACCAATAAGTTGAGAGAGAGAGAGAGAGTGGAGATGAAAGACTAGAGGAGGCTTGATCTAGCCAAGATGGTTGTAATCATTCTTCTTCTATCTAGTAATATAGATCCATTTTTGTTTTGACTACTTGACAGTGTCGATACTGTATTTCTTTCAATGTTGGTTCGATTCCGTTATTGATAAGTATTTTAGATGCATGTTGGCTTATATTCTCTTATATATTGATTTTTTAATTATAAAGGTTTGTATGTTGTGGATATTACACTGTCTTATTTATGTGTAAGTTCTGATATAAGAGATGACGAAGAGGTCTTACACTTTGCCACACTGAGATCTCTAGCAGGACTACATGAAGGACTGAGGTAATCCTTCTCCTTTTTCTTTGTCAATCATGGATTAATATGAATATATGTGTGTTTCTTTGAGACAATTGCAGTTAATCTTAAACAATTTGCCTTGGGTCTCGGGAAGACCCGAGAAGGTATTTCATCCACAACCATCCGTGCATTAATCCCTATAGAAGAAATGGAAACTCCACTATGGACTACTACTTAGTTCCTGGTTTTGATCTTTCAGTTCTGAGATCTCTCTTTCTCTCCAGGCCTTCCTATTTTTATTGGTTCCCATTTTGACCACTTAGTATGCTCCCAAACCTCCTTTGTTGTCCATAGCCTTTGATTAGACCTTGACTGACCCTTTTTATAACTTCTGTCTCTGTAATGCATGTTGACTGTGAAATCTAGTGAGTTATAATGGTTCCCAAGCTCTTGGACAGAGTGTTATTCTTGCTATTAACGCTCTGTATCCTCTTCTGAGAAGTGTTAGTCAACCAATATCTTGACATTCACCAAGTCCGGTGGATTCTTGGGTTGAGAGGTTACTTGTAGTCTATCCTAGGGATCTGCACTATGCACTGTGTTTTGTTGGCTGCTTCTATGATCATTTTTATTTCTAGGAAAATAGCTTAAGTGCATTTGTTTTTTAGAAAAAAGAAATTGAAAAATTTGTTTAGCTTTCTATTATAGCTGGTTTAATTCTATAAATATTTGGTTAGTCGTTAGAGAGCATTGTATGTATGTACTTTGTGTGTGTGTTTACTACATTTGCATGTATGTTACTGAAATGATGTATAGATAACCTCTCCTTGTAAGAGTTATTTTTCATCGAATGAAAATATGAAAGAATTTTTCTTGCATGGTTTGTGTTAGAGTCACGTTGAATTCCATACGTCAACACCCCTCCAAAGACTTTAATACGAGTTCACATAAAATCGACGCTTAATAAAAGTAATCAACAACTCTTTTTTGAGCATACACACAGATTAGTCTAGGCTAGGATCTTGGGCTAGGCAGTGGTGAGTAAACTACCCAAGATCACAAAACTGAGACTAGTCTGATTAATGAGAGTAAAATCTTGCTACATTCATATCATCTGGGACTACTCCCATTATAAAGGAGTTAAATGTGAGACAACGTTGAAGTGTGAGAGAACGTAGTCCGCCTTCGATTGCATTTCAATTGGGTATTCTATGTATTGGGTATCCCCTCGGGGATATCAGAACTGAGTCAGGGACTCAGGTATCTTGCCCACACAGTGTACTGTCTACGAGCATGTCCCCCCAGTGGTGTCTGTGATTTGAGGTAACCTTAATGGCCATAATTTTTAGGGACAAACAAAATTTGACTAGGGTAGGCTACCCTAGTATCTAAACAGATGAAGCTACTCCGTCTTTGGTTTTTGGGAGGGTGCTCATTTTCATGAGAGTACTTGGCCCCTTAATATGAGGTTCAAGCAAAGCTCAGGAGTAATCGTAACTGTACATTTTGGCGGTTCTTTCTTTTAGTCACTATGATACTAGGTTTCATCTCCAGCAAGTGATTTGCAGAAAAACCTGTAGACTCAAAAGCTAATGCAATTTGCTAAAGCAAGAGACAAGAATATACTTCTACTCTTTACATCGGAAGCCCATAAACATCAAGAAAACAATAATGAATAGAGGAAGAGAATCAAATGCACATAACACAATAAATATCTGGGGAAATCCACAGCTCAAAACCCCACTATTTGTTTTGTATTAATTTGGAAAACCAAGATGAAATTACAATTCTTGTTCTCTCTAGAACAATCCCAACACTCAACAAATTCAATCTCCAACTCATAAGAAATCTCAAGGCTAAAGATCAGCCAATTCACAAGCTCTTCAAGTCTCTATTCCAATGTGTAATTCCTATGAAGGATAGCTAAAACAAATAGTACA
Organism: Pinus tabuliformis; assembly: GCA_031772625.1. Taxonomy (NCBI): domain Eukaryota; kingdom Viridiplantae; phylum Streptophyta; class Pinopsida; order Pinales; family Pinaceae; genus Pinus; species Pinus tabuliformis. The sequence goes on along the minus strand of CM062808.1, from coordinate 985,200,044 downwards.
CTGTCCCTGCACTCTAGTCTCAACTGGGTCTTTCTTAGAATCAACATGTATGACTTTTTGATGGTTGAATATTCAGTTAAGTAGAGTAGCACTAACTAGGTCACTAGTGTCCCAACTAATTGTTTACTCACTATTAGTTCCTGAAACTAATTGGAACTAATTTAACTGGACTTAACTCAATAAACTGAGTTAACTAATTACAACTCATTCATAACTCATCCTTAACTCCTATAAGTTAGGGAGAACATATACCTGTCTTCTAAAAGACTTCCATTTCAAACTTCCTAAATTAATTAAGTTAATTAAACTTAATTAATTATTTTCAAATTGCTATGAGAAAATAATTCTATTTTAATTCAAGGACAAATTAAACTGGAATTTCTTGTTGCCATTTCTCAACACTCCCTCTCAATAAGAAATAGCTTATCCACTACCCCGATCCTGTCTCTGTGAAACTCGAATTTACATCCTGGCAATGCCTTTGTCAAGATGTTAGCATCTTGCTCCTCCATGGGAATGTAATCTAACAACATGATCTGGCTCAATACACAATCTCAAAGATGATGATGCCAGATATTAATATGCTTGGACCGATCATGAAAGACTCGATTTTCAGAGAGTTTGAGATAACTTTGATTATCATGATAAATCACTGTCAGATCCATCTGCTAACCAAACAAACCAACCTGGATCTTCCTCATCCAGATAGCCTTACATGCTTCTTGAATTGTAGCCATGTACGCTGCCTCTGCCGAACTGAGTGCAACCGATCTATGTTTCTTACTATACTAAGAAAATGTAGCTGACCCAATACTAAATATCCCTCCTGATGTTCTCTTCTTGTCAGATGGAGTTCCCGCCCAATCTACATTGGTGAAGCCTTGAAGCTTCACTCCCTCTATCCATCTGTACCACAACCCAAACTGAGTAGTGCCTCTGAGGTATTTCAATACATGCTTTGCAGCCTTCCAATACAACTTGGTAGGCCTAATCATCGCTTTGACTAAGCTGGTTAACTGCATAACACATATCTGGTTGTGTGTTAACCAAATACATGAGTGAAACCACAAGCTTCTAGTAAACAGTAGCTTCCACTACTTCTCCTAAAGTAGCCTCCTCCTTCCTCCAGTTACCAGCTAGAGGAGTCTCCATGGGTTTACTACTCTCCATGCAAAATCTCTTGAGTATCTCATTGTCATACTTGCCTTAAGAAACAAACAACTCCCCATCTCCTTGACATACCTCCATGCCAAGAAAGTAATGCTCCTTCATCTCAAACTCTCTTGCAAGGTCCTCCTTGCAAGATTTGATGAGCTTCTCATCACCTATCAGTATGAGATAATCTACATAAAGTACAATGATCAAGATCTTATCTTCCACCACTATGTGATATAGGTTCGCATTTTCTTCACTCTTCGAGAAGCCCAACCCAGTGAAGTAGCTATCTATCTGGTGTACCAAGCATGGGGTGCTTTCTTTAGCCCATACAATGCTCTCTTGAGTTGGCACACATGTGACTCATGGTAAAAGGTTTCAAAACCTTCGTGCTACTCTATGTACACCTCTTCCTCAATCATGTCATTGAGGAAGGTAGTCTTCACATCCATCTGATGGATACTCCAACCCATCTCTACAGATAATGCCAAAATAGATATGATAGATGAGTACCTTGCAACAGGAGAAAAGGTCTCATCATAGTCAATCACCTCTACCTGTGAAAAGCCATGGGCCACAAATCTAGCCTTATGTTTCTCCATTCTACCATATGCAAGTTGCTTTACCTTGCAAAGCCAATGGGAGCTCACCACTGACTTGTCCTCCGGTCTCGGGACCACATCCCAAACACTGTTTCAAACTATGGAGTCATACTCCTCCACCATTGATGAGCCTCACATTGGGTAATTATATGGGCCTTAATTCACCTCCTAGCTTAGTCAAACCAATTATTCTCATAACTTATTGGATACTTTTGATTATATTTTGTTTATGAGATGAGTTAGAGTTGGATATTTTGCTTTGTGGTCTAATGTGCATTTAATGTAGGATTAAAGGATAAAGAAAGGAATTTTGGCAAAGTCCAAGGTCAAAAATTAAATGGTACAAGGGAGAGGGATTATAGGAGGTAAATCCTCCTCATCTACTACCCCTCCATTCGAATATTCCTCCATCAGCTCGGTGTGCAAAAAGCCAAATCATGAGGACTATAAGGCAACTGAGAAAGTGAAAGACAAAGCACTGGTTTATCTCGAGTTTGGGAGCCGAGCATCCCTAATTTTAAGGAATTCGTTGGAGACTTTAGATGTATAAGTAGAGAGGCCTAGGACCTCAGTAGTATTTTTTGATTTTTTTTATTGTAAAACTTACTCTATTTTCGAGCTACAAGACGTGTGACAGTTTTTTATGTAATCCATTGTTTTGGTAATAAGAATGAGTTTTGTTTTGAGCCAGAACTGGGTTAACTCAGAGGGCTGAAGCTCTTGGGTTAGGGCCCAACCCTAGCAGCCAAGGCTCCTCTTTATTGTACAAGTATGCTAGTATAGATTCATAGTTTAATTGTTCATTTGCTTAGTAGATGCATTTCCATTACAATAGTGTATATTAGATTGGTTGTGTGATAGTTTGCTTCCATTTGTGCCTTCTTTCAATTAGTAGGTTAGCAAGGAGAAAAAGGATCACCATAAGGTTGTTAGTAGGTGTCTCGGCCTCACTTCCTCCCTCTAGGACCATGACTTGAGGAAGGGACCCTTCAACAGCCCCAAAAACATAGATTTCTAGTTCTTGCATGAGCTTTGGAGTTTGTTGTATTTGATTCAATATTTGGTTCATGTTGCAAGGAAGATTTCATTTTCATATTTTTCCATCTCCATTTCTGCAATAAGATCTCACTCATGCTTTCATTCCCTTCAACAACTTTCTTCATGCATAATATAGGCAATTGATTCATGCTTTTCTAGTTTATGAAAATGTATCTTGTTGCATAGTTCTTGGAAGACACACATGTTTTAAGTAGAGCAGGTACTTTAGGAGGAGACCCAGACTTCATCACCAATAGCCACCTTCCACTTCATCCACCTTAGCCATCTCTTATTCCACCATCACTCTCACTAGTTTTTTTTAAATCATTTTTCATTAAAATTCCCCTAGATACATTGAGCGAATCTAGCCATCTCTTATTTTGGATATTCACTCCTGAGTGCTCCTAGACCTTATAACACTCCATTCCACTCATCACACACCTTTCCCAAGCTTCCCAACACCTCCAACAACTCTCAATTAGCTCTCGGCTATTCCTGTAGGTTTCTAATACATCTTGTAGGTTTTCATGAAACGACCTGTTTTGAAGCCAAATTGATGGGGAACCTCTAGGAAGTCACAAAAATCCTCCTAGGACCCTTCCACACCATCCAACCACTTCATAAACCTTATAGCCATCCTCAATCACCTTCCATCCACCTGTCACATCCACAAGAACAATAAATTTGCATACCTGATTTTTCCTTAAAAAAAAAACAAAAAGGTGGAAATAGATTTAGTTTAGTTTTTTGCTTACACATTAGTATGGTTTGATGCTCTTTACTTCTGCAGCTTAGACAGTAGCATTTGTTTAGTGTTGATTTAGCAATTCCGCTTAGCATAGCTGTTTAAATGGTTAATTAGGATATGGTGTGATTTAGCATTACATGTTGTTTTCTTCATTACTCCAGTAGAGTAGCTCTCTTAGAGTATATTTGCTCTTCTTCCATCAAATAATCAAGCTTATTTTGACTCTATAGAAGTCTGGCTTGGAACCCCTGGGGTCTCTTGTTGACCAAACAATGACAACAGGAAGGACCATCACTTTTACTTGTGCATACAACACTGTCACCTCCAAGTTTTACGAACCCCGGGTTGATAAGTAAAGCTTGTAGCCCAGGAGTTGCAGCATCCTTACTGCAATACTGGCGCTCATCACTTTTTGGCATCATTGTTGGGGAGGCATCTGCGTAGAATGTGATTACTGCTTTCTTTTCTTCTATTTCTTGTCTTCAATATTCTATTGCTAGTTTATTTATGCAAAAGTAATCTAGTCGCTTCCTTTCTTTCATTTTTCATTATCTGCTTTCCTTTCCATTATGCAAGTAGGATTTCAATTTAGCAAGTAGCTTTTTCATTTTGTTAGTGATTTTCATTCAATCAAAAATTTCATTTCTGCAAGTACTTTCCAGTTGTAAAAAAATACAAACCCAACCCAAAAACATTTCCTTTCATGCCTCGTAGGAATAGGGACAACTTAGGGAAATTTTTGCCAAATACCCCCACTGCATCCAACAACCAACCTTCTCTCTTCTTCGGTGGCTATGAACTGGAGGAACCTTTAGGTGAGAAACCTAACATATTTGAAGAACCTACAGGGGAAGAAGAAAAGGAGGAACCCATTCCTACTGAACCAATGGCTGAAAACCGAAATGACATAGGGAATAGAGAAAGAGTTGAGGGTGCCTTCCCCATCAGGGAAACCAACGGAGACACTAAGATGAAAAATATAAGCCCCTCTGCCCTACCTCATTTCCATGTCCTGACCACAGAGGACCCCGCGACTTTCCTATTTGATTTTGTTGTTATATGTCGAACCTATGACTATATAGATGATGAGCAAAAGTTAAAACTATTTCCATCTACCCTCAAGGATTTAGCAATGCGCTGGTTCATGGGCTTACTTGGAGATAACATAACCACTTGGGCTCAGATGCAGTAACCCTTTAACAACAAATATTTGGACTACTGTAGGTCAAAGGATACAAAAGAAAAAAGTTTCAGGATGACCATAGGCCAGGATGAATCCTTACAAGACTACGAATAAAGATTCTAGCTCAGTTACAAAAGGGCCAGGTGCACACTTGACCCTGAGTCACTAAAGCTGGTCCTTCTCAAGAGAGTAAAAGAAGATCTTCTAGATACCTTACATTTGTTGGTAGGAGGAAGCAGAGAGAGCCTTGGCCATATTTTTTCCTAGATGCACTAGGAGGCATCCTAGGAATGAATGTCCATTGAAATGTATTAAAATATGCTTGGTCTGTGAATAAAACCACTCCACAGACAAGTGCCCTTCTTTACCCAAACTCAAAGTTGTATATCAAGGAGCTAAAGGGGTCACTAAGTAGCTTTTCTACATTAACCAAAGGAGACCTCCTGGGCCTAGACCATACCAGCGGGGCATGCAAGGGTCATCCCATGCATATTACAACCCCAACCAAACCATAGTTATACCTTCTTAGGGACCCCCTACTCATCCTTCCTAGTCTACGCACCCTCCTTGGTCCTATGCATCTCATTATCATTCCCAGTCAGCTAGCCAGTCATTTTAACCTTACGCTCCACCACAACCTCAGTGGAATACACCACTCTAGGGGTAGAGGCCCCAATACAACAATCCCCAGCTCTATTGCCTCCACCACTTGCCCAACCACAACTCCTACACTCTGCTCCACCCAAGCAACCCCAGATGCCTGCCCAACCAAATCTGAACTCAAACAATAGACAGGCTCAACAAGTATACAAGGGAGAGACATCATATCCAGCTTATGTTGTGGAAGTCCAGGAGATTAACCTGAGATCTGGGAGAGTTCTCTCACATAACCAACCTCCCCCTCCACCTAGGGAGGTTGAGGAAGAAAGAGAGGAAATAAAACTTAAAGTAAATACACCCTTTCCTGAGAGATTAGCCCAACCAATTCAGCCTACCCCAAAAAAAATTGAACTTCTGGGAGAATTGAAAAATCTATGTGTAAAGATCTCCCTTCTCGAGGTAATAAAATATGTTCCCATTTACAATAAATTGATTAAGGAGAAATGCTTCAAGCATCTAGGGAGGTGAAAAAGGGATGCCCCTACCATTAATGTCATTGGGAAGCTATCCGACTTAATGCTGGGGTAGGTAATATGTCCAAAATATTTGGACCTTGGAAGCCCTGTAGTAGATGTGCACATCAATGGTACCATTGTCCCACACACTTTGATCAATCTTGGGGCTGCCATTAATGTGATGACCAAGGACACCATGCTCAGGCTCAACCTCGAAGGGTCATTAAGGAAGACCACAACAATTTTGCAACTTGTAGACTGTTCCATAGTAACCCCTGAGGGAATTGTGGAGGATGTGATGGTATCCATTGACTCTTGGAGTACCCTATAGATTTCCTAGTTCTCTAGCCTAAGGCTAAGCTTATTAGTTATCCTCTCATTCTTGGGAGGCCATGGTTGGCCACAACTGATGCTTACATTAGCTGCAAAGCTGAGAATATGACCATCAAGAACGGGCATATGTCCAAGAAGTTAGTCCTATACCCCCCTGCTCAACCTTCTGTAGAGCATTATTTAACTTTATGGTTGGAGGAGGAGGAAGAAGATGACATTTATTCCACCCAACTTTATGCTTTGGAAGCAACCATGGGAGGAGGGAAGCAAGATGAGGATGACTTGATTTAACACCTGCTCCAAAGTCCAACTCCTGGTTCATTACCATTAGAAGAAGAAGTAAGGGAAACATAGAACAATCATCCAATTGACTTATACTTGGCCGATTCCAACCCACTCCATGTCAAAACCATAGAATTCGGCCCAGAGAAAACCTTGAAAATTAATCCATCTCTTTTTGCTCTCGAAGAGGAGAAGCTATGCAAAATGTTAAAGGAAAACCTAGAAGCCTTCACTTGGAGTTACAAGGAAATGAAGGGAGTACACCCCTTAGTGTGTACTCACTGCATATACATCAAAGAAGGTTGCAAGTTGGTCCGGCAACCACAAATGAGGATGAATCCATCTCTTAAAGATATAGTCAAAGAAGAACTGCAAAAACGGCTAGATGCATGATTCATTTACCCTATCTCCAACAGTGAGTGGGTCTCCCCTTTAGTGTTAGTTCCCAAGAAAAATTGTAAGTGGAGGATTTGTGTTGATTAAAGGGAGTTGAACAAAGCCACAAAGAAGGATCATTTTCCTCTACCCTTCATTGACCAAGTGCTAGACAACCTGGCAGGGAAAAGGTTATTTTCTTTCCGAGATGGATTCAGTGCGTACAACCAAATCCAAATCCGCCCAGAAGACCAGGATAAGACTACAATCACCTATCCTTGGGGTACTTTTGCCTATAGGGTCCTTCCTTTTGTCCTATGCAATGCTCTTGCCACTTTCCAGAAAGCAGTCTTGAGTATTTTCACCATATTAGTCCATGATGCGGTGGAAATTTATATGGATGATTTTACAACTTATGGCCATGATTTTCAAGAAGCCCTGACTAACCTAGGAAAAGTACTGCACAAATGCATTGAAATGAACTTGTCTCTTAGTCCTGAAAGATGTGAATTCTTAATGACTGAAGGGACCATGCTAGGTCATTCAATATCTTAGCAAGGAGTGCAAGTGGACTCGAACAAAATAGCCATCATCCAAAAGGTCCCACCTCCTAAAAAGTAGAGAGATGTCAGGAGTTTCTTAGGGTTATCTGGATACTATCGAAGGTTCATAAAGGACTTCATCAACTTCACCTCTCCTTTATTTGGGTTGTTGGCCAAAGATTCTGAGTTTATATGGTCAAAAGGTTGTCAAGAGGCCTTAGACATTCTTAAGTATAAGTTAACCACTACACCAATTCTCCGAGGTCCAAACTAGGCCCTCCCCTTTCATATTCATGCTGATGCCTCACACAAAGCCATAGGAGTAGCCCTAGGTCAGGTAGAGGAAAAATTATCTTATGCTATATATTTTATCAGTAAGAACTTGTCAAAGGCTGAGCTAAATTATACAGTAACTGAAAAGGAACTCCTGACTGTTGTGCATTCATTAAACAAATTTAGGCATTACATTACAAGTTATCAAACATTTGTGCATATTGACCATGCTGCAATCAAATATTTAATGAACAAACCAGATGTGAATGCTCAAATTATAAGATGGTTGCTTTTATTACAGCAGTTTGATCTAACCATTGTTGATAAGCCTGGTAAGGAAAATGTTGTTGCAGACTTTTTATCTAGGGTAAATGTGCCTGCAGGTGAAGAAGGAATGGTGGATGACCAGTTACTAGACGAGCACTTGTTTTCTATTTCAGTTCTCTCTCCATGGTTTGTTGATATAGCAAACTATTTGGTATCAGCACAGTTCCCACCAAACTTTCCCTCCAAAGAAAAGAGAAGATAGTCAAGAAAAGCATCCCCTTCGCTTGGATTGGGGGAAATCTTTTCAAACTTGGCCTAGATCAAATCTTGAGAAGGTGTGTCAGGGAAGAGGAAGTCTTTGACATCCTTTTGACCTGTCATGATGGGCCTTGTGGAGGTCACTTTGCAACAAAGAGGATAGCATTCAAAGTGTTATAAGTAGGCTATTATTGGCCCACTCTTCATTAGGATGTGAAAAAGTACACTAGTCAGTGTGATCGGTGCCAAAGGTTGGGAAGGCCTACTCCAAGAGATGAAATGGCCCTACAACCTCAAGTGACTTTCAAGCCATTTGACAAGTGGGGCATGGACTTCATTGGGCCTATCAACCCTCCTCAAAGCAAAAACAATACACTATTGTGTGCACAGATTATTTGACTAAGTGGGCTGAAATCAAGGCAATTAAGGTAGCAATAGAAGAAAAGGTGGCTGAGTTCCTAAGGGAGAATGTATTCTACAAATTTGGGTACCCTAGAGACCAAGCTAGCCATTTTACCTCCAACATTATTGAAGACCTGCTCATCCATCACAAGATCAAGCATAGGACCTCCACTCCCTATCATCCACAAGCTAATGGGCAAGTGGAGGTGACCAATAGGGCACTAGAGGGCATCTTAACCAAGGTAGTGAGCATAAGTAGGAAGGATTGGGCAGAAAGGATAGTTGAGGCCACCTGGGCCTATAATACCACATGGAAGACCACCACTGGATTCACACCCTATGAGCTGGTCTATGGGAAAAATGCCTTGCTATGCATTGAGTTTGAATATAACACATTAAGGATGGTAGCCCAACTAGATTTGGATCTCACGAATACACAAAAAGAGAGATTGTTCCAATTGAATGGATTGGATGAATTTAGAATGCAGGCCCTCCTACATACAAAGATAGTTCAACTACAGAGGTAGATATGGCATGATAAAAATATTAAGGAGAAGCAATTTTAGGAGGGTGATTGGGCATTGTTATATGATTCTAGGTATAAAGATTTCAAGGGAAAGTTAAGGACAAGATGGCTCAGACCTTATGTTGTTGAAAGATGCCATGATAATGGTTCAGTGCAAATCAAAAATATAAATGAAGAAGCCATTCCTTTGCTTGTTAATGGGTACCGATTGAAAATGTACAAGAGACATTTATCAAAACAAGAGTTCATTCATAATATCAATAAAACAATGATGATGGTGGATCAAGTTCCAGCTCCTCCCTCATCAAATAACTGAAGAAAAAAAAGAAAAAAGAATAAGGACTCAGGTGAAAACCTCCATGAGGTGCCTGAGTCCCATCTTTGGGTTGAAAACCTTGTGAGGTGACCCAATGATGAAAAAAAAAAAAAAAAAAGAGAAAAAAGAAAAGAAGAAAGAATATGAAGGTCCCTGGGTGAAAACCTTCCTTGAGGCACCCAGGGCAAACAACTAGGTTGAAAACCTCTATGAGGCAGCCTTGTTGTTTTTCAAAAAAAAAAAAAAAGAGAAAAATATATAATTGTCATTTGTAGGTGGGCGAGAAAGACAATCAAGGAGAAAAAGAGGATCCAAAGGGAACCTTTCCTCTCACATATTCATCTCCTCCACTCCTTACCATGCATCTCTCCATCATTTCTATCATTTTCCCACTCCATTGCTTCGATTTATGCAAAGACTATGTTTTCTACAGGATCCCTTGAAAACCTACGGGATGATCCTGTAGGAATTACAGTGACTCGGAAAACCTACAAGAAGCAATACAAAGGCACATGATAGACCTGTTAGGTCCCTAAAATTCACCCTATGCATGATATAGCACCTCACCTAATCCACCATCATCATTCCTGCACTCACCATTCAAAACAAAAAAATCAGTTTCAACAGTTTCTGCCAGTCTTAGAAAAAAAGGAAAATAGAGAGGAGTAAGAGAATTACTTGAGTATCCTTTGCTCTACACACTTCTACTCCTTCTTTCCATCCATGTCACCATCCTCACAACCCCAACCAGCAACATGATTAAAGAATTTTGAGGGAGAAGCAGCTACAGAACATCTTGTAGGAAATCCTGTAGCAATCTATCCCACAAAATGCCAATCACACCAGCAACAAGTCTTCACTAGGATGATCCAGGAGCTCCACAACAGCAGCAACATCTGATCTTTAGCCACATATACCTGTAAAAGAAAAGAAACCATTAGCAGAAAACAAGAGGAGGAAGAAGAATGGCATGCAACAAATATACAAAGCAACACCTCTGGTCTTCGACAACTGCAACATAGCATCGAAACCACAGGTAAGTATCCCACTCGCTCACTCATATGCATCATGTAGTCAAAAGTTGTAAGGGTTACGAGATAGTTGGGTTATAAGTGAAAGGTAGCCAGTTAACTTGAACACCTTTGTTCAGTCAACACATGCACAACAGGTGTCCTCTCACACGTGGCTAAAGTAAACTCAAAGACAGAGAAGGAGTAGGACAAAAAGTTGTTAAACTACGAATTTACGAGGTGGGAGCTGATTACAAGGAGTGAGAAATGATGAGGTGGTAGTGGGGACCAATGGTCCAAAAATGACAACATACCTTTGCTGCCAGCACACCACCTCACCCCGAATCACCATAAGAGGAAATAAAACATCGTTCCCATGCATTCATGCATTTCACCTCTTCGAAACTCCCTCACTCAAGTCGCTCTCATAACCTAGGCGACCCATCAGAAGCAAAGATCCATTGTTCTGCACAGGAATTCCTACAGGAGCATGCACAGGAATTCCTACAGGATACAGTCTACAGGATACATAGAGACTATCTACAGGATACACAGAGACAGTCTACAAGATAGGAAGAGAAGAGTTTAGAAGGGATATCAAGGGAATTGGCCACTGCAACCATTCTAAAGAGGTAGGCTCTAAAATTTCATCCCCCTTTGCGAGAAAATGAACCAGGGATACTCTAAAATTTAGTGAATTTAGAAACTGTGAGAAGTGCATTACATACACAGTCAACTCTATTTTTCTCCTGCATTTCAAAAATTGTGTCAACCCTCTCATTTTCTCCTCAAGCTTTCCCAACAAGATGACAGGAGGGTTTAATAGGAGAGATCCCAAAAACACTGTAAGGATCCAGCAACACCCTCAGGTGCTTGAAATCTTTACAAGACACAACTAGATGGGGTTTTTCGAAAAATTCAAAGGGTATGATGATGAGGTGGCTCAAGAATTTTCTCACTCCCTTAATCCACACAACAGAATCCATGCCACTGTTGTAGTAAGGGGCCTCATTATAGATATCACCCCTGAACTCATCACCAGGGTCACCACACTTCCCATAGGAATTCCATGGAGAAAAGAAGACAAAGGAGATAGCCATGTGGCAAAGCGGAAATTCTTTTTAGAAGGTGAAGAACCCATTGAGGACAAAAATGGAGTAAGGAGGGATAGTCTGCCATACCCATGGAGTTAGGTAGGCTACCAAATCATCAAATATATCTCATGTGAGGGTAGATATAGTGTTGTTTATGGCTATCATTTCAGGATCCTTGTGGAGTTAAGATTTGGGGTAGAAACACCACCTCACCAAAGACTCAACATACCATATTTCTTACTGCAATCACTCACAGACTCTAGCAACAAAGTAAAGGAAGGGAATTCCCAACAATTGGCTCACCATGGGTTGATTAGGATCCTAATTGAAGATTCCATCCAAAACCTCAGAATCCCTCTAACATGGTCAGTCTTTAGAGACTTGCCAGCAGAGGATGACATCAAAGCCCTCACTTATGATTTTTTCCTACAGTCAGTGAAGAGGAGGTAAAACAGGAAGAGGAAGATACATAACAAGATAAGGATGAGATGGATGAAGAAGGAGCCAACACATAGGAACATGATGAAGTTGAAGAAGAAGAGGGAGAAGAGAAGGAGGATGATGAAGAAACAGAGGAGGAAATTAAGGAGGAAACTGATAGAGATGATGAAGATCTACAAGAGGAAGAAGACAGGAAAAACAGAGAGGAAGAAGGCAATAAAACAAAGGGGAAAGAACACAAGGAGGAGTCACCTAGGGTGTCTCCAGAGGCCACTGAGAGAGAGGCAACAACTACCCTCACTGCTCTCAGCACCCCAGTCAAGAAAAAAGGAAAAAGGAGGAGGCAAACCTCACTATATTGCAAAACAAGAAAGAGCACAAGAATAAAATAGGGGAAGCCACAAACATCAACAAAAATTCCTATTGAGATTGAAGATTCCCCTACACAAAAGAACAAAATGCCTTCCCCTAAGTCCCCTATGACCTATATAAGGAGGCATACTACTAGATAAACTTCCTCAAAGGGTAAGGCAATCCTATAGGATCCACAACAGGAAGCAAAAATAGTCCTACAAGATAATCTGTTGAATCTACAGGAGGCACAGAAATTGGAAAGAAAGGTAGGGGAGTAGCAAGAAGCTAAAGAGGAAGACCTAGAGATAAAGGAACCCATCCCCCAACCTAACCTGGACTCCTATTACCGGTTTATTGAAGGAGGCAAGGTAATATGTAAAAAAGCTGCCATCCCACTATTATTTGAGCTTGAGAAGGAGAGGGCGAGAACCCACCAATGGCTGCGGATATCCAAATCAAAGGGGGTGGAAGACATTGGGCACATGGAAGAGAAACTCAAAGAAATGGGTAAAGAGATAAGTGGATTAAGGGACAGAGAAGCTATAATGAGAAGTCAACTTGAGAGAGAAAATGCATGGCTAAGGGGGCAGCTGCAGGAAAGAGAGAACCAACTAGCATGTATGGCTAGCCTCTCCTTGGAGGCAATCCAGTGTAGGATTCCAACTAAATCCTATGCTCTTTACCTCAAAGAAAAATGGATGAAGTTTCAGATTAAAACACTAGCACAGAGGGGAACCATGCCATTTCAAGACTACAGTCAATTTATTGATCTTTGTGATCAAAGTACTCTAGAGGATAGGGCCAAAATGGATGAGTTTTATTTACACAACATGGACCTCACATACATGAATGTTTGGGACCCTAATGCCAAGCTAGGAGATCTACAATTAATGGATTTTGCATCATGGATGAACTATGAGGAGTCAAGAGCTGCAGAGATGAAAAGGATATTGGCCAAAGAGCAAACTGAACCTCTGTTGATCAGAGATGAACAATCAAATCCCATGGCCCTCATCAATACCCATAATTTGATTGCAAATGATCCTCAGCTGGCACCTAGATATCTTGTTGCCGAAGAGCAAGAAATTTCACATTTTGAGGACATGTTTAGGTTGCTAGGAGATGATAGTATACATGCTTGCCTAAGGAGATGGAACACACTGCCACACAGCTTGAAGATAAGAGAATATCACTCCCCTCAAAGGTTGAGAGAGGAACTCAACAAGACACCTATGTATAAGAAATATATGCAAAGGTTGAAGGTCAATTGGATAGGCCTAAAACTCATTCCACCACTACTCTTAGGGATGCTAGAAGGGAGAAAAGAAGAAGAAGAAAAGAGGCAGTGGGAAGAAGTAGAAAAGAAAGCAAGATTCTATGAACAACAAGAAGAGACCACAGCAGGGGCATGGGATGTCAAAGAGGCTACCAGAGCCATGAAGGATATGGATATTGACTAAGTTGCTCAGAGGATGAGCAACACTTTCAGTAGGGGGGTGATGATGAACCTCATCATTAGGTAATTATATGGGCCTTAATTCACCTCCTATATTAGTCAAACCAACTATTCTCATAACTTATTGCATACTTTTGATTATATTTTGTTTATGAGATGAGATAGAGTTGGATATTTTGCTTTGTGGTCTAATGTGCATTTAATGCAGGATTGGATAAAAGCAAGGAATTTTAGCAAAGTCCAAGGTCAAAACTTGAATGGGACAAAGGAGAGGGATTATAGGAGGTAAATACTCCTCATCTACTACCCCTCCATTTGAATATTCCTCCATCAGCTTGGTGTGCAAACAGCCAAATCATGAGGACTAGAAGGCAGTCGAGCAAGTGAAAGAAAAAGAACCAGTTTATCTCGAGTTTGGGAGTCGAGCCTCCCTAATTTTAAGGAAGTCATTGGAGACTTCAGATGTATAAGTAGAGAGGCCTAGGACCTTAGTAGTATTTTTCGGATTTTTGATTGTAAAACTCTACTCTATTTTCGAGCTGCAAGACTTGTGATAGTTTTTTATGTAATCCATTGTTTTGGTAATAAGAATGAGTTTTGTTTTGAGTCAGCATTGAGTTAACTCAGAGGGCTGAAGCTCTTGGGTTAGGGCCCAACCCTAGCAACCAATGCTCCTATTTATTATACAAGTATGCTAGTATAGATTCATAGTTTAATTGGTCATTTGCTTAGTAGATGCATTTCCATTGCAACAATGTAGATTAGATTGGTTGTGTCATAGTTTGCTTCCATTTGTTCCTTCTTTCAATTAGCAGGTTAGCAAGGAGAAAAAGGATCACCATAAGGTTGTCAGCAGGTGTCTCGGCCTCACTTCCTCCCTCTGGGACCATGACTTGAGGAAGGGACCCTTCAATAGCCCCAAAAACACAAATTTCTAGTTATTGCATGAGCTTTGGAGTTTTTTGTCTTTGATTCAGTATTTGGTTCATGTTGCAAGGAAGATTTCATTGTCATATTTTTCCATCTCCATTTCTGCAATAAGATCTCACTCATGCTTTCATTCCCTTCAATAACTTTCTTCATGCATAATATAGACAATTGATTCATGCTTTTCTAGTTTATGAAAATGTATCTTGTTGCATAGTTCTTGGAAGACACAAATCTTTTAAGCAGAGCAGGTACTCCAGGAGGAGACCTAGAATTCATCACCAGCAACCACCTTCCACTTCATCCACCTTATCCATCTATTATTCCACCATCACCCTCACTATTTTTTATTATTATCATTTTTCATTAAAATTCCCCTAGATACATTGAGCGAATCTAGAAATCTCTTATCTTGGATACTAACTCTTGAGTGCTCCTAGACCTTCTAACACCCCATTCCACTAATCACACACCTTTCCCAAGCTTCCCAACACCTCCAACACCTCTCAATTAACTCTCGGTTGTATCCTATAGGTTTCCTGTAATTCCTGTAGGATCATCCTATAGGTTTCTAGTACATCCCATAGGTTTCCCTGAAACGGCATGTTTTGAGGCCGAATTAATGGGGAACCTCTAGGAAGTCACAAAAATCCTCCTAGGACCCTTCCACATCATCCAACCACTTCATAAACCTTCTAGCCATCCTCAGTTACCTTCCATCCACCTGTCACATCCACAAGAACAATTAATTTGCATACTTGATTTTGCCTAAAAAAAAAAAAACAAAAAAGAGAAAACATATTTAGTTTATTCTTTTGCATACACATTAGTATGGTTTGATTCTCTTTACTTCTGTAGCTTAGATAGTAGCATTTTTTTAGTGTTGATTTAGCAATTTTGCTTAGCATAGCTGTTTAAATGGTTAATTAGGATATGGTGTGATTTAGCATTACATGTTGTTTTCTTCATTACTGCAGTAGAGTAGCTCTCTTAGAGTAGATTCACTATTCTTCCATCAAAGAATCAAGCTTCTTCTGACTCTATAGAAGTCTGGATTGGAACCCCTGGGGTCTCTCATCGAACGATCAGTGACAACAGGCAGGACCATCACTTTTACTTGTGCATACAACACTGTCACCTCCAAGTTTTTACGAATCCCAGGTTGATAAGTAAATTGCTGATTGAATAAAAATCACTGACAGAATGAAAAAGATACTTGATGAATTGAAATCCTACTTGCAGAATGGAAAGGAAAGCAGATAATGAAAAATGAAAGAAAGGAAGCGACTAGATTAATTTTGCATAAATAAACTAAAGGCAGAATATTGAAGACAAGAAATAGAAGAAAGTAAAGCAGTAATCACATTCTACTCAGACACCTCCCTAGAAATGGTGCCAAAAAGTAATGAGTGCCAGTATTGCAGCAAGGATGCTGCAACTCCTGGGCTACCAGCTTTACTTATCAACCTGAGGTTCGAACAAACTTGGAGGTGATAGTGCTATATGCACAAGTAAAAGTGATTGGAAGAAGCTTGATTCTTTGATGGAAGAAGAGAAAATCTACTCTAAGAGAGCTACTCTACTGCAGTAATGAAGAAAACAACATGTAATGCTAAATCACACCATATCCTAATTAACCATTTAAATAACTATGCTAAGTAGAATTTCTAAATCAACACTAAACAAAAGCTACTATCTAAGCTGCAGAAGTAAAGAGCATCAAACCATACTAATGTGTAAGCAAAAAACTGAACTAAATCTGTTTTCACTTTTTGGTTTTTTAGGCAAAATCAAGTATGAAAATTAATTGTTCTTGTGGATGTGACAGGTGGATGGAAGGTGATTGAGGATGGCTAGAAGGTTTATGAAATGGTTGGATGGAGTGGAAGGGTTATAGAAGGCTTTTTGTGAATTCCTAGAGGTTTCCCATCAATTCGGCCTCAAAACAAGCTGTTTCAAGAAAACCTACAGGATTTACTAGAAACCTACATGATGATCCTGTAGGAATTACAGGAAACCTACAAGATACAGCCGAAAGCTAATTGAGAGGTGTTGGAGGTGTTGGGAAGCTTGGGAAAGGTGTGTGATGAGTGGAATGGGGTGTTAGAAGGTCTAGGAGCACTCAGGAGTCAATATCCAAGATAAGATATGGCTAGATTTGCTCAATGTATCTAGGGGAATTTTAATGAAAAATGATAAAAGAAAACTAGTGAGGGTGATGGTGGAACAAGAGATGGCTAAGGTGGATGAAGTGGAAGGTCGTTGCTAGTGATGAAGTCTAGGTCTCCTCATAAATTACCTACTCTTCTTAAAACATGTTTGTCTTCCAAGAACTATGCAACAAGATACATTTTCATAAACTAGAAAAGCATGAATAAATTGCCTATATTATGCATGAAGAAAGTTGCTGAAGGGAATGAAAGCATGAGTGAGATCTCATTGCAGAAATGGAGATGGAAAAAGATGAAAATGAAATCTTCGTTGCAACATGAACCAAATACTGAATCAAAGACAACAAACTCCAAAGCTCATGCAAGAACTAGAAATTTGTGTTTTTGGGGCTGCTAAAGGGTCCCTTCCTCAAGTCATGGTCCCAGAGGGAGGAAGTGGGGCTGAGACACTTGCTGAAAACCTTATGGTGATCTATTTTCTCCTTGCTAACCTGCTAATTGAAAGAAGGCACAAATGGAAGCAAACTATCACACAACCAATCTAATCTACACTACTGTAATGGGAATGCATCTACTAAGCAAATGAACAATTAAACTATGAATCTATAC
The DNA here is from genome assembly GCA_031772625.1 of Pinus tabuliformis. Taxonomy (NCBI): domain Eukaryota; kingdom Viridiplantae; phylum Streptophyta; class Pinopsida; order Pinales; family Pinaceae; genus Pinus; species Pinus tabuliformis. Next base: position 985,182,567 of record CM062808.1, on the reverse strand, counting down.
TAGCATAATTGTAAAATAAAGAGGAGCCTTGGCTACTAGGGTTGGGACCTAACCCAAGAGCTTTAGCCCTCTGAGTTGACTCAGTGTTGGCTCAAAACAAAACTCATTCTTATTAACAAAACAATGGATTACATAAAAAACTGTCACAAGTCTTGTAACTCGAAAATAGATTAGAGTTTTACAATAAAAAAATATGAAAAGTACTACTAAGGTCCTAGGCCTCTCTAATTATACATATGAAGTCTCCAACAAATTCCTTAAAATTAGGTAGGCTCGGCTCCCAAACTCGAGATAAACTGGTGTTTTGTATTTCACTTGCTCGGCTGCCTTCTAGTCCTCATGATTTGGTTGTTTGCACTTCGAGTTGATGGAGGAATATTCAAATGGAGGGGTATTAGATGAGGAGTATTTACCTCCTATAATCCCTCTCCCTTGTCCCATTCAAGTTTTGACCTTGGACTTTGCCAAAATTCCTTGCTTTTATCCTTTAATCCTGCATTAAATGCACATTAGACCACAAAGCAAAATATCCAACTCTAACTCATCTCATAAACAAAATATAATCAAAAGCATGAAATAAGTTATGAAAATAGTTGGTTTGACTAAGCTAGGAGGTGAATTAAGGCCCATATAATTACCCAATGATGAGGTTCATCAACCATCACATCAACCCAAACTAGCTGCTGCACTGCTTCTTGAAAGGAAGATGGCTTTGTCATAGCACCTGCACCCATAAGTGCCATGTATCCAGTGTACCTCTCTGGTGACATCCTGTGTCTGCGCTGAGAAGAGGTGCTTCCACATTCTCTCATGCATCATCCAACAATCTGTCAGCCTCTCTAGTGCACTTTCTTCCCTCTATGGAAGACTCTGCCTGAGTGGATGTCTCCACTCTTGGAACCTTTGCATGTGGCTGCTCCACATCAATCTAAGGCTCCTCAACCTTAGGAACTAAATTTCCTCCTCGGCATGTAGCTCAAGCTCCCTCTCAAGGGATACTCACATGGCCTTCTCCTCATCAAACTTGACATCCCTGCAAACCACTGTCAGCTGACTGGTTTGCATGTACACCCGATAGTTGCGTGGTGTATGAGTGTACCCCACAAAGATACCCAACTCTATTGTTTGCTCAAGCTTCTTCTACGCATCTTTGATCACATGGAAATAAACCGATGACCCAAAAATCCTAAAGCGAACAACATCTGGCCTCTTACTGAAATAAGCTTCCTCTGGTGTTTTACTCTGAAGTATCTGATGTGGACTATGGTTTTGAACATAAACCATTGTGTTGCATGCCTCAGCCCACAAGTGTAGTGGTAGGCCCTGATCATGCAACATCTCCCTTGCTACCCCTACTATGCTTATGTTCTTCCTCTTGGCAAACCCATTCCGTTGAGGGTTATGGGGTGCCATCAACTCTCATTTAATCCCTTCTGCTGCACAAAAGTTTTTAAACTCATTGGAGACATACTCACCACCATTATCACTCTGTAGAGATTTAACCTTCTTTCCAGACTCTTTCTCTACCAATGCTTTGAACTCACAAAACTTTGTGAAAGTTTGATCCTTTCTCTTCATGAAAAATATCCAGCATTTATGAGAATATTCATCTACAAATATAACATAATACCCATGTTTGGTGGTGGATAATGTCGAGAATGGTACACACACATTTGAATGGACTCTCTCCACAATAGACTCTGCTCGACTGTCTCTATCTCCAAAGGAAGACTTGGTGTATTTTCCCAAAGTACAACCCTTGCATGTATCAAATTGCTCAAGTGTACCTTTACAAAGACTAGTAGAGATTTTTTGGAATATCTTCAAAGCCCCATGATGATAGTGGTCCAATCGCCTGTGCCACAACTTGTTGATGTCTCGAATCAACATATTTTCCGCTTTTGAACTCAAAGTAGCACAATCCTCTACCTCTATCTTATATAGATTCTGAACTCGAGTCCCTATCTTATTTACTTGACCTGTGGCTATGTGTCGAAGGAACACCTTTCCTTTCGAGAAGATCACATCATAGCCTCTATCCTTAAGCATGGCAACAGATACGAAATTCTTTGTCAGTTTGGGTACATGAATAACATTCTTCAAGGTGAGTGGAGCCACATGCTCCCTCTGAAAAGTAATAATGCCCACACCAGTAACACTATACTTACCGTCATCACCCATCTCGATATGCATCTTGAGATCTTTCTTCTCCAGTTCACTGAATAACTCTTTGTCACCAATCATGTGGAAAGAAGTTCTGTTGTCTAAGTACAAGACACTTCCCATCATTGAAGACACCATGCATCTAATGAGGGAACAATGCAATTCAATTGGGAGGCCAAAGCCTCACCCACCGATCCTCCTGAGGACTTCTCCTTGGACTTCTTCAATGGACAATTTGTAGCAAAGTGACCCATCTTGTGACAATGAAGGCATTTAACTTTCGTCATGTCCTTCTTCTTACCTCCATGATAAGAATCTGATTTGGAATGAGAAATTTTACGTTTCCCCTTCCTTTCCTTAATCGCTAAGGCATATTTCTCTTCATCATTAGTCTTTGATGAAGAGCCATCCCTGATGTTCCTCTTAATCTTATCCTACATCAAATCCGACCATAGTCATTCCCAATTTGGTAGCTTCTCCTGACCATTGACAGAGTCCTGATAACTATGCTAACTATGTGAACTTGGCCAAGTACTTTGGAATCGTCTCGCCCTTCTCCATCTTGATTTTACGAAGTTTATCCTTCAGTACCAAATTCCTTTGATCACTGCTATTCTGATACAAGTCCGTCAATGTTTTCCACATAGCATGCGTAGTTTCCTTTCCATGGAGACTCAAGACAATGTGGTCTCTAACTCCCTCAAGGATTATCTACCTTGCCTTCACCACACACTTCTTCCATTCAGCCATGTTCTGTGCATCTGTAGTTGCTGGCTTAGGGACTTCTTGATCAATGAATTCCTTCAAGCCATTATCTTTTAGCACAACTTCCATCATGTCCCTCCAAGATATAAAATTCAAGCTTCCTTCCAAGGAATACTCAAGCCTCAACCCATGGAACTCCATCTATCGATCCTGAAGTGTGTATGAAAATTTGACTTTCACTTGTAACCCAAAAACTCAAAACTTCGAAATCTCCTCTAGAGAGATGATTTTAAATTAGTGATATCTCCCTCATCCTAACTCCGATTCGACCGATTGTTTTTTTGAATTTGGGTACATTTTCCCAAGGAATCCAAATATGCAATTTGTTTCTAAAAATTTTGCACAGAATTTCTTAGAAATTCTCTGAAATCTCTCAGCCCAAAAAACAATCTTGCTCCGATACCATGTAGAAAAACCTGTAGATTCACAAGCTAATGCAATTTGCTAAAGCAAGAGACAAGAATCTACTTCTCCTCTTTAAGCCCATAAAAATCAAGCAAAAAATAATCAATAGAGGAAGAGAATCAAAGGCACATAACACAATAAATATATGGGGAAAGCCACAACTCAAAACCCCACTATCTATTTTGTATTAATTCAGAAAACCTAGATGAAATTACAATGCTTGTTCTCTCTAGAACAATCCCAGTACTCAACAAATTCAATCTCCAACTCATAAGCAAGATTGAGGCCAAATCTTAGCCAATTCACAAGCTATCCAATTCTCTATTACAATGTGTAATTCCTATGAAGGATAGCTTGTATTTAAAGGGAAATCAAGCCTCTAAAAATAGCGCAATCTCTCAAGGATCAATTCCTGATTGCATGCACTATTAGTTCAACTCAGAAAAATCTAAAACAAATATTACACTGTCCCTACACTCTAGTATCAACTGGGTCTTTTTTAGAATTGATATGCATGAGTTTCTGATGGTGGAATCTTTAGTTAACTAGAGTAACACTAATTAGGTCACTAGTGTCCCAACTGACTGTTTACTCACTATTAGTTCCTGAAACTGATTAGAACTAATTTAACTAGACTTAACTCAATAAACCGAGTTAACTAATTTCAACTCATTCATAACTCATCCTTAACTCCTATAAGTTAGTGGGAACATATACATGTCTTCTAAAAGACTTCCAATTCGAATTTTCTAAATTAATTAAGTTAATTAAACTTAATTAATTATTTTCAACTTGCTATGAGAAAAGAATTCTATTTTAATTCACAGTTTAATTCAAGGACAAATTAAACTGGAATTTCTTGTTTCCATTTCTCAACATGGTGGTTATCAAACATATTTATATCCTTTGGCTACTTTTTGATTGAATTTTAGAGTATTTATTTTTATTTTTAGGTGTTGGTTTGTTATCAATGAGACTATAATAAATATCACTTTAATTTTTTGGATAAAATATATTTGTCACCGTGACTACATTCAGCCCTTGTCATCTATCTAGGCGACAATGAGGTATTCCTCCACTGACCTTAGAGGATCTGTCGAGCCTTGGTGATCTAGATTCTCCCTCTTTGGGAAATTAGTCTCTAGTGTCTAACACTGGATCGCATAACACTTCTGAAGAAACTATACTGCCTGAGGACTTCTTTAACGAAGGAGTTGTACCTCCTTACAATCCTCCCCTCACTGATCCTCTTTGACCAGTGTTGGTTCAAGTAGCACCTGTACTTGTCATGTCTCCGTAAGTACCCACATCCAATGTTCACCTGGTGACTAATGGGTCATGGCCCTTTGTGGACAATTTTTATCCACCATCACTTCCCCCACCTATGGTCAGTACTACACAATTAATTGGTTACCCTACTATTCAGACTATGCCTAGTCCGAGCAACCTAGTTACACTAGCTATGAGTGGAATCCAATACATCCTAGTTTCTGCCCCTTTTGTGTTAGCTCCTGGACCTCCGTCTATTTCTCCTAGTAGTGTTGTTAGCATGACTACCTTCAGTAACCCTTTTGGTTGGAATCCTTTGTTAAGTTCAAACCTTAGGTTCAGATGCCTGGGGGAAATGTTCCCAACATGCATATACCGGTCAGGGCCATTACTGTCCCCACTCCACCTATAGGACAACCTGGTTCGTCATTGATCGACTTACCTCCTCCAAGTGGACACTATTCTAGTGTCCGTCATGTGCCTACGAAAAATTATATGGCTAGAGGAATCCCTCAACTCTATCCTGCTCCGTCCATTTGGGCACCCCCTCCTCAACCTCAACTGAGTCAAGGGGCACTTTTTATCTTGGGGGAAACCAACTTCCCCCCCCAGCATAATATCCCATATGGAATGCCACCTTATATGACTGCTCCACCATAATAGGGAGGTTATTATCTGATGAATCCTATGTTTCCTGTTGGAAACAACTTGATGGGAGGACCTCAGGTCCTTCTAGTCATTCTTCATCACCTTGGTCGGACTTAGGGGAACTGAACCATTTTCATTTTTTGGAAACACTTGATATCCCCAATCTATATAAACTAACTAATGATCCCATCTATCATAACTTTCATTGGGTCCCAATCCCGCACAAGATACCTGTTGACATTCTGAAATTCAAAAGGAAGCAAAGGGATGATCTGGCTACACATGTGACCACCTACCATTTATGGTGTGTATCAAACTTCAGGGTTTATGATAGCATCGGTCTCAAACCCTTCCCCTACACCCTTACTGGCAATGTTGCCAAGTGGTACATTGTGTTACCATGCACGTCAGTCAATACCTTTGGTGCCCTGACAATTGAATTATTATAGCACTTTCAATTTCCTATCTGCTACGAAACCAGAATATAACTCCTTACTACTCTATGCCAAGACACATCTACCCACATATTTGATCATATCCATGAATGGAGACATAGGTAGAGGCTTTTCAAAGCCCCCATTCAGGATTACCTATTAGTAGATTGGTTCTACAAATCACTTCTTCCTCAAATTGCCAAGGACGTTGCCTTAGGTGGCATGGTCACGGAATACCAATCCATTCGTCATGGAAAACATTTAGATTTTATTTACTCTCAGTCTGGAACACTATACAATGTAATTCCCCATGCCCCTCAAACTTCCAATGCTCCCTCTACTCAACAACCTAGTGCGCATGCTGACGACCTCATTGGCACTACCTTTGGGGCTACTAAAAAACAACTCAGTGGGCACGTTGCCCAGTTATCTGTCGATATCGCTCCTACTACCCAATCGGCTTCTCTTCCAACCACTGTGATAAAATCTATGGATTCTACACAAAAACCCAGTGGTAGGAACAAGAAGAATAAGAAAAATACCTCTCCTTCTTAAGAGTAGCCTGCTATGCAGAATGACCCCAAACAGAAGGCTGCTGCCAAATATGATAATGGGAAAGAAAAAATTATCAAGTTCCATTGCAAAATCTACATGGAGGACCACATGAATCACAAATTTCCTCATCTTCAAGAATGCATAGATCTTCTTGCTCAAAAGGACACTGGACGGACCCCAGCAATCCTAAACAACACTTTCCTTGTTATGTAGCAATAACATCTTATTTTGAACCCACCGCAACCCCCGCAAGGGGGCAATGACGGTTCACATCCTCCTTCCTCTAGTGAATGATCTTAACTGTTTACAACTTTGAAATGATTGATCTTCAAATGTGAGCCAAAAATTATGGAACTCTAGTCACTAACGCTTTGGAAACTACCTTGAATTCAAATCCACCACCGCCTAATGATATTCTTATCTAAAAGGCTTGTTGTTGATCTTGTGATATGCCCCCCTAGGGGGGACTTCGTTGCATGACACACAATACTGCTGCACTTGCTTCCCAAAACAACAATATTGTTGAAGATTTGGTGCAAGCATCGTTAACCATGTATTCTCTCGAAGTATTGCGAACCTGTCCAACACAACAGAAAGCTTTTCTTTCATCCATTGGTGGAATTGATCCTCAGGATTCCATGCTAGCAATTTTTGACATGGAGAAAAGTAAGCCTCGCCTTTCCCAACAATTTGCATTTTAGGTGCAAGTTATATTGAAATGCAAAGCTATCCATCGAAAGGTCATTGATGAAGGTGATTCAACCTGCATAATGTCCAATTCATGTTGGCTCGCCTTAGGTTCTCCCAATATCACATTGCCATCGAATTGCCTTAAAGCATTCGATGGCAACCATTTCATCCCAAAAGGATACCTTGCCAGCTACCCCATCACTCTTAGTGGGAAAACGGTGGATATTGAAGTCGTAGATCATCATCTCGAATATAATCTTCTTTTGGGCAACAGTTGGACTTATGCCATGACTACCATTGTTTCTTTGGTCTTCCGACTCATCCTCTTCCTGTTGGATGGGAAAATAGTGACAATGAACCAATTGTCCTTCTATACCCTAGATTACTCCTTGTTTCCTAGAGGAACCATGCCCTTAGTGGGTGGCATACCTAACTCTTATGTCAATGTTGGTACCAGTCTTCCGAAGGGTTCCTCCCTGTTGGGTTTCTTTCCTATCCTACTGCCCGAGGTTCCACAAAAAATTTCTATGGTCTCCACCATTCCTCATGACCCAACTGATCCCTAGATCCTCCGGCCCCTTTAGACATTGATTCTTATGGAGAAAATGTCGCTTTCACCAACTGAATTGGCTTATCAAGCCATTCAATTTGCATCTGATTCTTCCACTGATTTGGTTACGACCGATGGTACCGCTTCCTCTCCCATGATGACTCCTTCTAATGATATCCTCAATGAAGTCCTGCCTACAGATGAATCTATTCGAGAGATCATGTCTTTAGAAGAGAGACCTTGGGAAACTTCTCATCACCACGCTTCGATATTTGATTCAGATAGGACACCTATAAAAATCTTTCCTTTTGACCCACCTGAGATTGTTCCCTAAATTTATATGACTATCCAAACTATGGATTTTGAAGGGAAATTGGAAAATATTTCAAAGACGATGCTCATTGATATCTCGGTCACACAGGCATCATGGAAAACATTCAAATTTGAGCTAACTGCAATTCTAAGGATCGAGTCTGGATGCCTGCTTGGTTTCGTTGTCTCCAAACATGGGATATGGGTTGATCCCGATAAGGTAAAGGTGATTACTCAATTTCCCGCACTAAAATCCATACTACAACTCCAAAGTTTACAAGGGAATACAAACTTCTTACCTCATTTCATTGTGAATTATGCTAAATTAATGAAAATATTTATGTTCCTTCGCAATAAAGGAGTGTCATACTTGTGGGACGGTCAAGTTCAATGATCATTTGATGCCTTGAAACATGCACTCATATCTTCCCCACTACTCAGTCCTCTTAGCTATTCACGAGAATTTATCTTATACTTGGTAGCCTCACCATCCTCCATTGGCATGGTGTTGGTTCGAACTCACGATGATCACAATGAGCATGTGGTTTACTACTCTCGAAAGGCCTTGTTGGGCTCGAACTCCAATATTCACATGCGGATAAACTATCCTTGGCAGTTGTCTTTATTGTCAATCACTTCCGACACTATATCCTACTGTGTCAGACTACTGTTATTTCCATGGAGAATCCCATGAGACACATTCTGTCTCACCAAGTCATTGGAGCGAAACATTCCAAATGGATTGTGATCCTCTAGCAATTTGATCTAGGTTTCTCCACTACCAAGGCTAAGAAATCCCTAGTCTTCGCCGAATTATTGTTAGACCTTCCGAGAGTTGACCCAGATGAGGTAGCCCATGATCCTATTCCTGACGAATCTGTTTATTTGGTTGACTCTACTAATCCTTGGTACGAATACATTCTTGTATACCTCCAAACATAATGCTTTCGCCCAGATCTATCATCATACGATTGTCTTCGCATTCGCCACCAAACCAAGCACTACTTAGTGCTAAACGATACTCTATCATCGTGTCACTGTCTTAGTTCTTCGACGTTTTCTCACTCTTGGTGAGGGGGAACACATTCTAAATGACTTCCCTACTGGGGCATGTGGTGGTCATCTTTTAGGCATGGCTACTGCCTAGAAAATTTTGCGCGTGGGATACTACTGGACAACCTTGTTTAAAGAATGTAATATGGCAGTCCAACAATGTCATCCTTGCCAAATATATACTAAGAAAATGCATGCACCCCTTGCCCCTCTTCACCCAGTTTTCTCCATCGAGCCCTTTGCTAAATGGGGCATCAACTTTGTCACCTGCAACCCCACTTCCTCTAATAGACACAAATTCATTATTGTCATTGTGGACTACTTCACAAAATGGGTAGAATCCATTCCCACTTTTCGGGTTGATGGAGAAAACACTACTTTATTCATGTTCAATAAGGTAATCTGTCATTACGGTGTACCTCACATGATCATTACAGACCATGGATCCCACTTTAAAAACCATATGATGTCTGACTTAACATCTTTGTTTGGTTTTCGACAAGAACATTCTTCCTCCTACTACCCATAGGATAATGGCCAAGTGGAAGTCGTTAACAGCGTCCTAAAAACCATGATCCACTAGTTAGTAGGAAATCATAAAACCTGCTGGCATCACATGTTATATACTGCTCTTTGGGCATATCGAACATCACTCAAAACTGCTACAGGATTTACACCATTTCAACTTCACTACGGTCTGGAAGTAGTTCTTCCTATTGAGTGTCAGATTCTCTCCCTCAAATTAGTTGTTGAACTCTTGCCCGAATCTATTGCTGAAGAAGAGCGCTTTCTATCACTAAATCAGTTGGATGAGACTCGTCGAGATGTCACAATGGCTCTCAAAGCACATAAGCGTTGAGTCAAATCCCAATATGAAAAACATGTCAAGCCTCGATCTTACGAAGAGGGCGACCTCGTTTTACTTTACGATCAAAAGAATGATCTCTTTGGGGCAGGAACCCTTCAACCATTATGGGTCAATCCATAAGTCATTACTAAGGTTCTTTCAAAAGGAGCATATTAATTTCAGGACTGTGACAGAATCCCACTCGCCGAACCCCATAATGGGCTCTATCTGAGAGATTGTTTTGCCTACTGTTCTACTAGGAATCTTCTTTCTAATTTTATGTATATAAGTTTTTATTCTTTTCGTGTGTTTAGATTTTTTGGCTTTTAATGGGTATTTGTCTCATACATGTCTCTCATTGGAGATATGTCTTTTTCACCCTTACCATACATCGGATATGTGGATGGTGCCAGTTGTCACACATGACACATTGCATCAGCTACTTGGGTTCTTTATACACCTGAGTCGGAACTACTTAGTTCCGAGAGAGTTTTTCTTTGTTCTACCACCAACAATATTGTTGAATACATGTCCATTATCAAACTCCTTACTGAAGCCTCATCTTAGGATGTCTCCAATCTAGTGGGCAAGTTAGACTCTCAGCTAGTCGTTAAGCAATTGACTAAACACTATCACAATCACAATCCAAAGTTGTTACATTACTTTTTAAGGGTACGACATTGGAAACATCAACTTGAGTTTATTAATTTTGAACACATTCCTAGAGAATCTAATGCATTAGCTAATTCATTGGAAAATTATGTATTGGATTGGAATATGTCCCATTCTTTATAGTTACATGCATGAGTGTAAAATTTTCATAGTTAAAAATTTACAAAAATAAAAACAAACACATACACCATTAATCACCAATATATATATATATATATATATATATATATATATATATATATATATATATATATATATCGTGTCCAGTCTTTTTACATCAAAAATTTCCCAGAAATTGGGTGTTTTAAGTACAAAAATGGCTCTGCTAAGCCTCGCTCTGACACTTGCTGGCCATAGATACTCCTCCTACTCATGGTAACAGATCACTACTCTAGCTAACCTCCTCAGAGGCAACAGAAACCACTCTGGCACACTCATTGTGTGTCGCTGCATATGGACAAGTATCTCTCATGGGAAGAGGTGGCACACCCATGCTCAAACCTTCAAGGTTCCTAGCAACCTTACGCATACTCTATGAGTCATCTCCCTCTTCGGTGGTTGTCGCACCCTCTGTTGCTGCTCCAGCCCTAAGTAGTTGATCACCTTGCCTAGCATGGTGAGGAACACCCACAGGATGCACTGGTGCCACATCTGTGTCAAGAAAACCCTTCATGTCAAAAAATTTTCACCCATAAAGCAAAAAAAATTCCATAAACTTCAAAAGATAAAAATAATTTTTGCACTTTGATTGATCCTCTTACCTAGTGGCCTCCACTTTGTGCTGGGTGGCAATTTCATTTCTGGATCCCCTTAGTAGTTCATGCTGGCATACGGATAATCCTCAACCTTCTATATTTGGCCACTGAGCCACTCAAAGAAGTCATCCTCGAAACAATTTCTAATCGATCCCCCTATAGTACGAGGTGCTAGGGATGCCCATCACTTCTGTCTACGCTCCCTGGGACCGAATATACCCAGACTCATATGAGGCCTCATCACAAGCACTCTCTCTAGTATAAATGACACAATCAAAGTGTCATAGCCAAATTCTCTTTGGGCCTGGGTCTTACATGCTGTCAACTCTGCTTTCACCTGATAGAGGACTCCCTCACACCAGTTGAATACTTGTGGTTGTAAGTAGTCCAATTCCAGTAGAAAATAGGCCTTTGTAGCCACATGGTGACTTTTAGACCATGCCAGGCATATGATCATACTTATAATAAAACTCATTGGTCTTGTTCTGATATGCTCTATAGGAATCCTATTGCTCACTAGTCGACTGCCATCTCTATAGTATGTTTAGATCAACTCCACGGTGGTCCTAGGATCAACTCTCCCTCCTATCAAGTTTACTTGTGCACCTTTGCACGATAAACCAGTGAGGAAATATATGTCATCTTTCTCGATTGAGAGCTCATGGTCCCCAATCCTGAACACAACTTGTTGTTCATCCCACCATTGGATAATCCATCTAAGGAGATCCTCTTGACTCTTCATCAGGTCAAGTCTGGCATACTTCAACAACCCACACTTCGCAAAACTGCCAAACAAGCTGGATCATTTAGTATTTGTATTTCCTCGGCATCATGAGCTCTTTCTCTACATAGGCTCATTTTGCAAGCTTGATTCTTGCACAACACAACCCTTGAATCAGTATTCAGCTGGCCAAAACCCCTATGAAATCAAGAAAGCCAAGTTCATCTTGTGCTTGGGAAGATAACACGACCCTCCAATGTCCACATGGTATGCTAATGCTCCTCCCTTTCACAGGTAGGGCATTTAATGAGCCCCATGGCTTCGGCGACTGCATTAGCTGGCCAAGCCACCTAGGGATTACTCAAAATTACAAAATTAACCAAAAAAATGCTTGAATTAAGTATTTAAATGCAATATAGGGATGAAGCCATCTACCTAGAACTGACGGAACGTCAAATGGTCACCTAGATTTCTCGCAATCACTCGGGAAAGTTTTGCTCCTTTTTCTCTCTAGAGAACTCTCACAAAACTCAAACAGTGAAAATGAGGGTTGTCACCCTTCTTATAGTCACTATGGAGGTATGGCTCACTCTAGCTAGTCATTGAAATTAAAGTTTTTCGTTCCTATATTATTTAAACATGCGCCATATTGATATGCTATCAAATTTTACTTATTCTCTAATGATATTTTAGTGTCTTTTTGTAGAGTTGACCACGTTTGAATCTAGATGAGCACATTCTTTTTTGGGACATTTTCTTGCTCTTGAACTGAAAATCCCTAAGTTACCTTCTTTAGGCTCGTAAAACTCCTATGAAGAAGATATAAGAACTTTCTTTTTGGGACCTTTTCTCACTCTTAAACTGAAAAATCCCCAAGTTACCTTCTTAGGGCTCGTAAAACTCCTACAAAGAAGAATTGAACAATTATTTTACATCTTTTTTCTTGCTCCTTAAAATGAAAAAAAGACATATCGAGTTTTCTTCATCTGACTTGTTAAATTTTATGAAGATCTATCGAGTTTTTCTTCATCCAACTCATTAAAATTTTATGAAGAATATCAAGTTCAATTTGTCTCCTTGTACTCGTAACAAAATGAGGTAGACGTCTATTGAGCATAGGTTTATCACTTTATCTGGACTCAATGGAATAATTACAGAAAAGGAACTATGTTGGGTATACTATTAACCCTTTGTCACACTCGGTCATCAACCATGACAAAGGTACCCCCTTGGAGTTGTCTTTACGATCTTTTCAGACTCTCTAAATATGAAAAGACCACCAAGTTTACCCATATTGACTCGTTAAACTTAATCAGATGGGGAAAAATTTGACAGAACAGTGAATCAATATATATATTTGGAAGAATATTTTGGCAACAATCTATCCCTTAAACATGGCACTACCTCAACAAACCTCTTTTTTCAGCTTCTCGCCAAACCTTACCGTCCTATGAGTTTAGCCTTCATACTTTGATGTTCCTGCATCCTTGTATCCTAACACTCTTTCATGTTCATGAGTATAATTTTCCTGGTAACCTTGATGTCGTGCCTTCTATTGTTCAAGGGATTCATTTATCCTTTGCTTCATATATCGACCATACCATCCTTCTGTTTGACCCATTGCTCAAAATATATCTCCAAAACAATCATTCTTGTCTCGTTTCGTGTCAACTGATGTAGGACACCTCATTTTCCTCATTTTGACAGATATCTTCCAATTGACTTCAACACTCTATCTAGGAAGCAGATCCAGAAACATATCAATACCTTGGAACTTGCAGTCCTTAGTGGCAGGTTACCTTGCATTTGATTGGTGATTTTCATCATTGGATCCCAGTTGAAATATTCTACGAGTGTTCGATGACAACATCCTTCTCACACTCACTAGATTGTATTGTGCATCTTGGAGACCATCATCCCTATCAGTGGCCATCCTCGCGTCTGTTAACAGTTTTCATCATTGACCAGTAATTAGACGATTTATCACATGTTTGAAAACTCCTTTATTCACATGTGAAAAAATATGTTGTTCAGATAAGTGGTGACAAAGACCTTTGGTAGAGGCTTACATCACTAAACCTTGTTTCCTCTCCCAAGCTGCGTATATTATTTTCAGAGACAACTCATCAGATTGATCATATTATGACATAACTTCCACATTGTGTCTATTGGTGGACATGATAGTCATACCTCTTTTTGAGAAATCACTCTGACATAGCTACTAAGCATGGGAGTGCCCGACTCAAGACATGATCTTATATTTTTGACTTATGTGGCTTGTTTTAGGTCTTCCACAGTCCTGAAGCTCCAATCCTCTCTCTCTTCTAGTACATTTATAAAGTATTTTGACCATCATATTTGTCTTTAAGCTCACACTTTAGGGGGCATCTGTTATATAGTAAAAATGTGCTCCTCATCAACTCATAGGAAAAAGGCACATTGGTTGGAAGAAGACCTAAGTTACAAGCCTATTTTCTAGGGTAACACACCCCAGAAATAGAGATGAATTATAACGCTTTCTAGCTCTCAGACAAAAGCATTAATCCCTAGGTTAATGCTATGTTTTTCCTAAAGGGCAGCGTTACTAGATATTTATGAGATTCTGGAGGTCAAAGCATGAGTTAACTGACTGACACTCTACTTTTCACTCAAATGTCAACTCGAAAAGAAGGAAACATCCACCTCAAGCCTAACTAAGGAAATTATTATTCCTAACGAAGTCTCATGGGAAGGGAAAGAGAAATAAATCAAGGAAACATCTAAGATTTTTCCTCATTGGAACTCATGAAAGAATTGGCAAGGATGAACTTCTCTCCATCTATAAATTGGAGGCTCGGTCATTATAACGGAGGTTAGATGGTTGTCAAAATTTTGCAGAGCTTAATTATTGTTATGCTGCCAAGAAGTTGAGAGAGAGAGAGAGAGAGAGAGAGAGAGTGGCGCTGAAAGACTAGAGGAGGCTTGATCTAGCCAATATGGTTGTAATCATTCTTCTTCTATCTAATGATATAGATATGTTTCTATTTTTTCTCATTGACAATGTTGATATTGTATTTCTTTACATGTTGGTTCAATTCCATGATTGATAAGTAGCTTAGATGCATGATGGCTTATATTGTATTTATATATTGATGTTTTGATTATCAAGGTTTATATGTTGTGGAGATTACACCTTGTCTTTTTTATGTGCAGGTTTTGATCTAGGAGTTGGTGGAGAGGTCTTCCACTTTGCCACACTGAGATCTCTAGTAGGACTACACCAAGGACTGAGGTAATCCTTCTCCTTTTTCTTTGTCAATCATGGATTAATATGAATATATGTGTGTTTCTTTGTGACAGTTGTAGTTAATCTTAAAAAATATTCCTTGGGTCTGGGGAAGATCGAGAGGGTATTTCATCCACAAAACTCGTGCATTAATCGCTATAGCAATTTTCCCTGATGAAGTTTGCTTATTTCAGAGAACAACATGGAGTTGTTGAGAAACCCTCTCTGAGAGAGAGAGAGCACTGATTGTAAAACATCATATGATTGACAATCTTCCTTAGGTTGTGGTTGTGAGACCTATGGATTGGTCAGGGAGATTTTCACCCCCTTAGGTGAATGGAATGAGAGACTAGTGAGTTTCGCCAGGTAGATTGGTTTTGAGGCATAGAATGATCCCTTAGGTCATGATGAATGTGAGACGAGTTTGGTCAAGGACATTGATTTGGTCATCTCTAACTTAGGTAGTTTCTGTGAGACCTGTGGATTGGTTGGGGATATTTATCTTGATTTTTCTCCCTTAGGTCATGGACTATGAGACTATATAGTCAGGGATTGAGATAGGGATTCCTCCCTTAGGCTATGAGCTGAGAGACCTTGTTTGTGGTTAGGGAGATGTACCATGTATATATGATTGGTTTGGCCTTATTGATTGATCCCATTGGTCAGTTGGGAACTAACCTATATGTCGTAGGGTTGCAACTTATGGGATATGTTGGATGCTATGTATCTTTCCTTATGATGAGATTGATTATCTCTTCCTTAGGCCGTGGGATGTGAGACCTATGAATTGGTCGGGGAGATCGATCTTGATAAAGAGAGAGACTTGTATTTTTTATCTCTCCCTTAGGTTGTGGGCTGAGAGACCTATGTATTGGTTGGGGAGATTGATCTTGAGAGAGAATGAAAAGTACCTCCCTAGATAAGAGTGAGTGTTGAATATTTGGTACCTATGGTTGGTATTTTATTTGGAAAATTGATGGAGAAAATTCAAATTTTGAATTTTGACGAAGTCAGCCTAAAATACATCAAGTTGGCCCCACATGTGGAAAATGCAACTCCTAAACCATGTATAAATATGACTTCGTTGGAGCTCATTTGGACACATTTCATCACACATCATTCAATCTCAAAATTGCAAAGGTACATCCACACTTGCGAAGGAGTCCAAGGAGGCTTACATTTTGCGTTGACTAACATATATTCTTCTCTCTGACTTGCATTGAATTGGGATAGTTTTCATGTGTTTGACCAAAGTTTTGACTGTCTTTGGAGGCCGGAGATTACAAAGACTCATTGACATGATCTGACCAAAATTTTGTAATGTTTCTGGCTTGTTGACTTGGGTTGACCACATGGTTTGACTGAGGCCTTTGACTAAGATCTTAACTATTTCATTGTCTATCATCTTGACCGAATTTTAATCCTCTGTTCTGAGTCTCTACAGTGTGAAATTCAACTCTCTATTGCAGACTATGTTTTGACCAATGTTGACTTGAATCTCTCTCATTTGACTATATTTGACTTTCATTTATTGAGGTCAGCAAGTTTTGGAATCTTTTTGGAATATTCTGATGTATTATTTATAAACATAATTTCTGTGTCATAAGGAAAGATTGGTTGGGTTTTCTCCTTGTGGGCTTTTCCCTGACTGTGAGCCTAATTTTAATGTCTCTTGTCTCTTGTTCTATTATTTACCGTGATATTTATTACTCTACTGAATAAAGGGAATGGTTAACTACTTAATGATTGGAATGCTAAAGGAAGATTGATAGTATCATTAAAAGTAGTTATCAATTTTGAAAAACTATACTAGTCTTGATTGCACTAGAAAATCAACAACCCTAAGTCCTAAGGTTGTACAAGACCCATTAATTTTCCTTCCATTGTTGTACTAATTCATTTCCAAGCATTTTTAACCTAATTACAGGTTCTGGAAATAATTTATAGAAATTTGGAAATGATTGGAGTCAAACCCTTTCACTAAGATATGTGAAAATCAAGATAAAATATTTTGTATACATTGAAATTTCTCTAAAGAAGTTTTTCATTGACTAAATATTGTTATTAGATCATGTATTGACTATCCAAAAAATATTTGCATGTCTGATCATTTTTTTGGTTAAGTCAATTTTCAACCCTCGCGATTGTGGGTTTATTCTAGGAAGTTGCATTGCAGATTTAATATATTTGAAAATGTTTTTCCACAAATAGTATTCTTGTGTTCATTGGAAAACTCTTTAATAGTAGTAACATATACAATAAAGTCCCTTGAGTTTCAGGTTCATTAATGTTTATTTTCAGGCCCCTGAAGTGGCCCTATTCTTGTTGACTTGCAACTCTCTTCAAAAGTATTAAAGTTATAGGTCCGAACAACATGTATTTTTTCTTCTTATAGCCTTATATAACATGTATAACAACTCTATTTTTTCTTCTATTGAAGTAAGACCTATCATACTCAATTGTGGTGTTTCAAATTCATCGTTTGGGCATATTGAGCAACTTTTTCATTGTTGGTATGCAATATTAATTCGTTTTTATATCATAAATCAAATAATAATTTGGTTATTTAAGTAACTCCTATGTTTTTTGTATATTACATTTAGAAATTGGTCTATCATTTTTTTGGTTGAATTGTATGTAGGTATATTTCCCATGGCATTGAGTGGGAGTTGGCCTAAAGCGAGAAGAATACAATGAGGTGAGATTGGATGTAATCCTAATAGTGATTACTATGTAGCAGTCTTCTTTGAACATTGCCAACACTACTAATTTTAGCGATAACATTCCTTGACATTTTTTCCAGGGAGGAGATTAAACAACATGACATTTAAATGACATCTTATATATATATATATATATATATATATATATATATTCAAGTTGCAAATTGTTCTCATCCACACTTAAAATTATTTGGCGCCATTTCAGGGAGAAGTTTTTTCAATCCAAAATTTCAACGACTTCTTCAAGATATATTTTCAAATTATAATTTTTTTCTCATTGATGACTAACATTCTTTGGCGTCGTTATCGGGGAGAATTTTTTTTTAATGCGGCATTCCAATGACATTTTAAATACATTTCATAGTCTAGATTGTTTTTGTCAACAATTAACACTTTTTTCCGCCTTTTCTAGGAACAAGGTTATTTAATCCGTTGTTACAATGACATATCATCATCTTTTCTTTGAGGTTATGTAAGTTTTCCATTTGTATTTATTTCTTGGTGATATTTTTTTGAACTAATTTGACATGTACAAAATAACAAAATGTACTCTACAATAGACAACTAAAATAACAAAAATGTACTCTACAATAGATAACTACCTTTCAAAAAACGTAGGATATATTGACGACTCCACGTCTTTGGTATTTATTTTTATGGCTTCTAAGAAAAGAGATTTTTTGGAAGAATATTTTTTTCTTCTTTGGATTTCTGAGGTATGTTCCATGAGTTTCGTATTGATGCAAGCATTAGAAATGTCCCAAAGTTCAATGGAAAGCCATGGTTTATGAACTACGCAGTAAACATTAATATAGTGTTTTCATTCTCAATGTAAGCGTTTTCATTCTCAATGTAAGGAAAATATGTATGGACTAGTATTGTAGTCTCAAATGCAAAGAGATAAAGTCATTCTTGCAATTAATGAAGAATTTCCAAAAGCGTTGAATTTTAGAATTTCAAAGAAATCGAAGATATTTGTATCCTTCATGACTTGGAAAGAAGATTAGAGCAAAGGATCTATGACCTAATGGAAACATACGATAAATCCCCATCATAAGATATTTATGAAAAAATTTAGAAGAAAGTAAGGATACACACATCATATTGTATTACAATATTACAATATCACAAGTATGGTGAAAATGATAACAATTAATGAGTTTTTCCACATTGAAAGACAAAAATGGGATCTGAATTGTTTCCATTCCAATGGGTATCCCATTTATTACACTCACAATGATGAATCTAAAGATGAGATTGCAGATTATGTGACATGTGGACAACCAAACATAATTAAGGAAAGGGAAAACCACTCTATGATACCAATCTAGCCACATCAATTGACTAATATTATTGATATGCAAGAGTTCACCAATATCAATATTGAGGGATTAAGGTAAAAATTACCAAACAAGAAGATTCTAGGTGGCATCATTTCTTTTGAGAAATAGTTTGACATGCAACAACATGTTGAGTGTCAAATGCTAAGAATGTCATCGATGGGTCACGGAACACCATATTTTTTCATATTTTATTGGTATCCACATTGTTTATATACATACATGACCAAAGGAAGTAGTGAGAGACAACTATCTTCTTGTAGGTTTCCTTTGGAGTCACATCTAGGGCCCGTCTTGATCATGATGTTATGAGTAACATTGATGGGTTTTCCCATTATCATGAATATATCATCCTAATCCATCATTGGATCAATGAATCTTGTAGCATCACAAGTAGAAATTGACATTATACTAGTCCTTTTATTTGATTATGATCCTACCTCATATTTTTCTCAAAAGATGAAGTATTTTTCGTCTTATCTCTTCTCAAGGTTTGATATTTCATTTTATTGGTTTTTGACCAATCATAAAGGTAAACTCTATGGCATGGTTGAACTTATCAAATGGATACATTAGATTTATGGTTTTACCTAAATGCCATTTTTCATATGTTAAAGTAGAGTAGGATGAATAATCTCTCTAGCATGAGTATTATATCATATTTTCTAGTTTTAGTCATTGATGTGATTTCATTTATGCATTACATATAGATTGGTTTGTTTTGCTTTATCATTTTGTTTATTTGTTTTCATATAATTTGATACTTATTTTTGGTCTCATGGATGCAAGTCTTTGAGACATGGAAATTTGGAGATTCCAAGGTTCTCAGGCACCCTCGAGAAGAGTACTTGTCCCATAGTTGGAGCTAGATGTTACCCCTATTTCAGTAGGGGTACTCCAAAACTTTTCCTCTCTCCATATAAGCCCAAAGGATGTGCCTTACAACTCTGTAAATATGCAAGTGTGTGTTTTTTGTGAAAGTGACTCTTAGATCCCCATTGGTGTGGACAACCATGATTGTTCTTGGTATTGTTTGTTTCATGATATGCCTGCCTCTATGACATTGTTGAATTCCCCTTGGTGGGTGGTGACTCCCTGCCTTGATGGATATTCTTATATCTTGAGATGGTGAGTGGGTATCATGGAATAGGAATTGTTAGGAATTATGGTTTAAGGGAGCACTTGTGTAAAAAAAACCTTGTAAGCGTGATGACCATTTATGTTTTTCCCTGACATTTTCCCTTTCGATCCTGTTGCACCACTACCTCACATATGCCATGTGTTTTATGTATTTTTCACTCCCTTTTGACCTTGGATTTTCATCTTGATAGTCTCATTGTGTCCAATGCAGTTGCATCTCCCGAGGCATCATGTTGCGTACTTCGAGGAAAAGGTGTCCATTTGATTCTCTATGTCAAGATGAACCATTTTCTTTTGAAGCAGTCAGAACGGCCTCACAAATTCCTAGTTATAGAAGTGGACCCATTTTTGGAGAAAAGGTGATTTCCCAGTGGTAGTGAAAACAAAACAATTTGAATTTAAGTGACAAGGTAGAGAAAGAGCAAAGGTCAAGAAAATATCATCGTCAAGACAAATCATCTCAATGCTTAAGAAAAGTGGCATCAAATAAATCATTTTCAAGCATTTATTCCACATGTGGGCATGGCATCATCATCTTTGTGGCTATTCGATGGAGTAAAGAAGGAGTATGAGGGAAAATGATGAAATTTTAAAGCTTAATTGTTCAAGTTGGAGCCCCCAAGGGCTAATTGTCAAGTATCAACTCCAAATTACTCCAAGAAACTATCAAAACCTTTAAGTCAAGCTGGACACTAGCATTCTAAAGAAGATAAGGAGGCCAAATTCTTTTAGCAAGAAAAAGTGTTCCCGTCAAGGTGGACATTAATACATAAAGTGAAAAATTTAGTCCCCAAGGGATAGAATAAGAAAGATAAGATTAATTCAAGGTCAAGAACAAACATTATCAATCAAATAAGACAATCATTGGAGGATTAAGGGAAAAGTAAAGGAGGTCAAGTCCTCCTAAGGAAAGGATAAGCCCTTATCAAGAAAATGTAAGGAAATGTATGCGTGAAGAATAGTCCCCAAAATAAGGTCAATTCAAATAAAAAGTCTTATCGCTCAAGTAAGAAAACCATTGGAGGATTAAGGGAAAAGAAAAGGAGGTCGAGTCCTCTTCAGGAAATGACAAACCCTTCTCAAGAAAAGATAAGGAAATGTATGGGTGAAGGAGAGACCCAAAGGGTTATTTCAAATATTTCCAATCCAAATCAAGAGAAAATACAAGTGAATGTTTCATCTTGAATGCAACTTTATTTATTTCATGTTTGATGTCACTATATTTGTTGATGGTTTGATGACCAATTTTGAGCTTGAAAAGTCATTCCTATGCCTCATGGTAGTGCCTTGGCTTATAGTATAGGATTGGTCCTTTATGTAAGGAATATTTTGAAGGATAATAAGCATTATTTGTGCCTTTATTGGAGCTATTTTTTGAGGAGTTGTTGATCCGTTAATGAAAAAGGTATTATAGACTTTATGTGAATTCGTTTATGTTACTTAGTGCAACGGATCGAAAATATTGCAAATAACATAAACAAATAAACACATAAACAAGTTGAAAACACATTCAAACACATCAACACAAAAAAATTTAATAAAGGAGTTCACCAGACTTTTTGGCTACATCTCCTGGTCCTTTCGCTTCCAGTGTTGACCTCTTTATTTTGTCTTCAAATTGCTACATGTATGAGCTTGAAAAGAGAGTCTCAAACAAGAAAATGGACCTCACCACTGCATTCAACTTGAAATTTCGAGTCAAATGAGTATAAAATCGACCATATTTGGCCACTGTGACCTCTAGACCCCATGGAATGGTCCAAAGCCACCTCTGTCCCTGCAAAACCACCATCTGTTTGGAAAAAACCCCTCAACCTACATAAAACCACCTCAGACTGCACGCTGGTGGTAGGGCAGGTTCGCCACCTGCAATAGACTATTAAAAAATTGGTGGCTTGGTTAACCAAGTCCCACCCTTTGGCATGTTGGTTAGTGGAGTTATGTGAAGTCATTTGTATATAAGGTTTTGGAAGGTCGAGGGTTCGAAACCCCCGCAGACCATTCCGTCATTATACATTGGATATGCGATACAATTTGTGCGATACAATTTGTGTTAACTCCGTCTTTTTTTTGGTTATGTTTCGGTGATATGGTATTGATATACCATATGTAGTTGCAATCTGCGGTGAATGTGGGATAATGAAATAACATAAAATCAAAGGACCGACGATCGTGGGGTTGACCCTGACCTTCCGACCTTTTTCTGGCGGAGATCTTGACACAACATAAAAACAAGTTCATCATATCTGTTACCAAGACTGACAGTAGCCTAACCGGTGAGCTAATTCCAACAAAGTCGCTGCCACTCTGGGAGGTCAGGGGTTCAATCCTCCCTGACCCCAAAATTTTGGGATTTCATGCCAACATTGGGAAAATCCGGGCTGCCACATGTCAGCACCGGATTGGCTCGTGTGAACCAATCACAAATTTCCATGTCACCTTCTCTGCTGACATCATCTAGGACCCATGGCTCATTCCGGGTTGACACATGTCTTGTTGACGTAGGCATTGACCGTTGACTGTTGACCTTTGACTTTTGACTTTTTTTGCCCTAGTTTTTCACAAACTTTGACTGGCTCTAACTTCTCCATCTAGACTTGGACTTACGCGCCATTCACACCTTTGGAATTGTATCGACGAGCACTTTGAATTGATCCCACTTTCATCTACATTTGAAGACTTTGATCTGGAGGCAAAATTGAATCCATTTTGGATTCTCCTCCCCACTGGAAGCTTTTGTTCCACCAAAAGTTGGTTTTAGTTGTCGAGTAAGTAAGGATAAAGTTCCCTCAATTTTCCAATCTCTATCCATTGTGCTTTACTTGGATTTGTACCTTTGAGTCCAACTCAAAGATACTCAACGTTTCCCCGTCGTGAAGTCCTTATCCTCCTATCAAGAACTGTGTCCTCCTATAGCTCATTAAGATACTCGGGCAAAAGATCTTCAATGGAAGGTAGCTGACCTTGCTCTTCGGGATCTTCAATCAATGAAGGCTCATAAAATCACAAGTTTTCAACATTTATGACAGAATAGATTTGCATGTAAGCTGGTAGATCTAGGCGGAAAGCATTTTCACTAGTTTTGTCAAGTATTTTGAAAGGACCATATCTAATTGGTTTCAACTTTTTACCTTCCCCTTGCAGTCTTTCTTTTTTGATGTACAACCAGACTTGATGACCAACATGAAAACTATTCTCAACTTGATGCTTTTCATGTCGCGCCTTATACTTTGCTTGGCTTCTTTCCAACTGTTCCTGTACTTCCTTGTGAATTTCCTAGATTTTTTCAATGAACTTGGTTGCTTTGTCCACATCATTGTGTCCATCAACTGTTATGCCTTTACCAAAGACAAAATCCAAGGGAGACTTTGGTATAAAACCAAAAAAAGTCTCAAAAGGAGATCTCTGAGTAGAATAATGTTTTGCATGGTTGTAAGCATGTTGCACATAACACAAATGCTCATCCCAAAGTTTGGGATGCTCGCTGCAATATTCTCGAAGCAACTGTATCACTGTCCTGTTGACAACTTCTGTCTGACCATCTGTTTGCAAATGAAATGTTGTGCTCTTATTTAACTTTGTGTCCATTAACTCCCATATACTTGACCAAAATTTCTTGATAAATCGAGAATCTCGATCGGATACAATAGAAGTGGGTAACCCAAAATGAACCCATACATTTTGAAAGAACAACTTTGTAGTTTGTTCAATTGTGACCTGTTTATTACATGGTGTCAAAATACACATCTTACTGAACCTATCCACAACTACATACAAATAATCATGGCTCTTTCTAGACTTTGGCAATCCCCCAACAAAATCCATGGAAACACTTTCCCAAGGATGAGAAGGAATTGGAAGTGGAGTATACAAACCTAATTTTCTATTACTTGGCTTGCTTGTAGCACACATAGTACATCCTTTAATATATCTAGAAACTGTCTCATTCATTCGTGGCCAATAGAAGAATCATTGTAATTGTGCAACTGTTTTACTTACACCAAAATGACCTGATATGAGTGATGTATGTGCTTCTCGAATTATATGAACTCTTTCAGTTTGTGGATTGCGTAACTTTCCCAAATGATATAAGAGTTTGTCCTTTATGTAATAATCCAATTCTTCTACCTGCTTGCCATGACTTAAAGTTGCATATACATCCTTAAAATTTGTGTCTTGAGCATATTGTTCGATGTAACTTTCATGAATTACTGAATTATGCTTAAGTATTGTGGATGCATTTATAATTGGTCTTGATAACATGTTTGCAACCTTATTATGTATGCCCTTCTTATATCTGATAACAAGATGAAATTGTTGTAGAAAACCCATCCACCTGTAATGTCGTGATTGTTGCAATTTAGTTTGTGAGTGTAAGTATTGTAGTGGTTGATGATCTATATGTATGATTGTTTCTTTACCCATTATGTAATGTTTCCACTTTTTAACACTCTAAACTAATGCATACAATTCTTTATCATATGTAGGATAGTTAACTACTGCTGATGTGAATGTCTCAGAATGAAAGCATATAGGCTTTCTGTGCTGCATCAACACTGCCCCCATGGCATATTCACTTGCATCTATCTCGATCTCAAATGGATGTTGAAGATCTGGTAGTGCTAGTACTGGCGCTGTACTGATCCTTTCTTTCAATGTGTCAAAGGCTTTCTACTGTTTGCCTCCCCACTGAAACACCTGTTTCACACTTGTCAAATCATGTAAAGGAGCTACAATCAAATAAAAGTTAGCAATAAATTTTCTCCAATATTGTGCTGCCCCTAAGAAACTTCTAACTTTTGTAGTAGTATTGGGCTTAGGCCAATTTACAATGACTTTGATCTTAGAGGGATCTATCTTCAATTCACCATCCCCTACAATATAACCCAAATAATTCAAAGATGTTCTACCAAATTCACATTTTGACAGATTTACATAGAGATTTTCTCTTTTCAAAACATCTAAAATCTGCTTTACATGCTTTACATGTTCATCCCATGTTCTACTGAAAACAAGAATATCATCCAAATACACTATTACAAAATCATCAATGAATGGTCTAAATACATCATTCATGACTCACATGAATGTAGCTGGAGCGTTAGTTAGGCCAAAAGGCATAACCATCCATTCAAAGAGCCCTTGCTTCATTTTGAAAGTAGTATTCCATACTTCCTGTTCTGAAACTCTGATCTGATGGTAGCTGCTTCACAAGTCCAATTTAGAGAAGTAAACTGCATCTTTTAACTGATCTAACAAATCATCAATATGAGGAAGAGGATAATGATTCTTTATTGTGATTTTATTTAATGCTCTAAAATCAATGCACATTCTCCACGAACCATCTTTCTTTCGCACTAACAATATAGGTGATCCACATAGTGATGTGCTTGGTCGAATAAACCCTTGATTGAGCAACTCCTGTACCTACTTCTTTATCTCTGCATTCTTTAGGGCTGATAACCTGTACATTCCAATGTTAGGTAGTGGAGCATCTTGTTGCAAATAAATCTCATGTTCTATCTCTCGCTTGGGTGGAAGCCCTTTAGGCTCTTGAAACATAATATCATAATCGGAAACAACTTTAACTAGATCTGCTTTCTGTTTAGGATTACAGCCTTGGAATGCATCGGATTTATCAATATCCTTTGCTTTTACAATCATAAGTAAAAATTGTTTACTTGAATTTACAATTCTTTTCATCTATCCTGAATTTATGAGAGAGAAATTATCTTTGAGTTTATGAGCCCTTACAATATATTCAATTCCATCCTTAGTGAGTTGATACTTATTTTCAGTTTGACAGAAGATAACATTTCTATCGTACAAGTATGGACTTCCTAACACAATTCCACATATGTTCAATGGGACTATGTCTAACTCAACCTCATCTACAAACTTTGACCCAATAGCAAAACAAAGTTTACATTGTTTCGTAACTTGTAGCTTAGTTTTATCACACACCCAACCTAATGGATATGGATTTTTATGAGGTTTTTTTTCTAGACCCAACTTCTTTACAATTGCTTTAGAAATCAAATTAACTTGTGACCCACTATCAAATAAAGTATTAATTTTAATATGCTTGGAAATGACTCTAATGTGAAATAAATCATTTCTTTTCCTCTCATCATTATCATTATCAACAGAATGCGAAGAAGTACTTGTAGATGCTTTAGAATCTTTACCTTTTATACCTATAGCTGTAACTATTGTCTCGTCACCTGAATCTGATCCCAAGTCCTTTTGAATAGAAACAACGTTCTTTCGCTCTTTACTCCCAAACTTCTTGGGCTTCAATTCCGAATGCAATGACCAGCAGTGTGCCTCATCGTTTCCTTCCTTCTTACAATGAGTGCATGAAGGTTTATCCTTCTTCACGGTGTTTGTTTTCTTCTCCTTCCATTTAAGTTTCTTCTTGCCTTTATTCTTGCTTTCAATAGGTTTGGATGATTTCCCAACATCTTGGGTTACATTTTTTCCTCTAGCTTCTAGATGAGATGCTTGAACCAATACATCATCTAAGCTAGTTGGATTAAGCATAAGTATGGTATGCCTCAAATAACTATGAAGACCACCTACGTATTTCAAAAATGCCTCTGGTGAGTCCAATGATATACCTAATGTTAAAGCTCTCTTACGAAATTCCTGAGTATAACTTTGAACACTTTGACCTTTTAATTGATGTAGTGTTTACCAACTCATCATTGCTTGTTGCATATAGGACAAAGGATACAATTTCTTTTTAATAGCAGAAACAAATTCATTCCAAGTTGAAATGATTTTCCCATGCTTTTGGAGATCTGCTTGTGTCTTGCCTTCCCACCATACAAGTGTGGTTCCTCCAAGTCAAAGGCTAGCAAGCTAGATCTTCTTCGTTTTTGAAACAACTTTCTTCACCTTGCAATACACCTCAATTTGTCTTATCCAATTATCAAGCTTTTCAGCGTTAATTTCTTCATCATAAATTGGAAAATCAAATTTTACATCTAATTTGATCGAAGAGGATTTCTTCTTTTTCTTCTTAGAAGGACTAGATTTATGAGAAGAAGAGGCTGATGATGATGGAGGAGATGGTGGAGGAAGCATTCCTCCCTTTTCCTCATCTTCTTGATCATTAGGTGATGAAGTGTCTTCATCTTTTTTCTTCTTAAACTCGCAATACATCTCTGCCACCATTGCATGTATCGTCATGAAACTATCCAAGAATTGAGATTCTAACCTAAGTGAAGTTTCATCTGCCATCCTTCTTTGTGAAAAGACCCTTCCAATCTCTAGATTCGCCTCAACAAGTTCACCTTCACCTCGTCTGAACCTCAACCTAGTAAGCATTCAAATCTTCACACAAACTTGTCAAACCTTAAAACCTTGCTGCTCTGATACCACTTGATCCGTTAATGAAAAATGTATTATAGACTTTATGTGAATTCGTTTATGTTACTTAGTACAATGGATTGAAAATATTACAAATAACATAAACACATAAACAAGTTGAAAACACATTCAAACACATCAACACAACAAAATTTAATAAAGGAGTTCACCAGACTTTCTCGCTACGTCTCCTAGTCTTTTCACTTCCAGTGCTGACCTCTTTATTTTGTCTTAAAATTGTTGTTACAGGTATGAGCTCGAAAACAAAGTCTCAAACAAGAAAATGGACCTCACCAATGCATTCAGCTCAAAATTTCAAGTCAAACAAGTATAAACTTGACCATATTTGGCCACTGTGACCTCCAGACCCCCTGGAATGGTCCAAAACCACCTCTGTCCTTGCAAAACCACCCTCTGTTTGGAAAAAATGCCTTGGCTTGCATAAAACCACCTCGGACTGCACGTTGGTGGTAGGGCGGGTTCGACACCTACAATAGTTTATTAAAAAAATTGGTGGCTTGGTTAACCAAGTTGCACCCTTCGGCATGTTGGTTAGTGGAGTTATGCAAAGCCGTTTGTATATAAGGTTTTGGAAGGTCGAGGGTTTGAAACCTTTGCCAACCATTCCATCATTATACATTGGATATGTGAGACGATTTGTGTTAACTTCACTGTTTCGTTGGTTATGTTTCAACGATATGGTATTGATATACCATATGTAGTTGCAATTTGCGGTGAATGTGGGATAATGTGATAACATAAAATCAAAGGATCGACGGTTGTGGGGTTGACCCCGACCGTCCGCCCTTTTTCCGGTGGAGATCCCAACACAACATAAAAAAAGTTCATCATATCCATTATCAAGTCCAATGGTAGCCCAACCGGCGAGCTAATTTTGGCAAAGTCGTTTCCACTCCGGGAGGTCAGGGGTTCGATCCTCCCTGACCCCAAAATTTTGGGATTTCATGCCAACATTGGGAAAATCTGGGTTGCCACCACGTCACCTTCTTTGCTGACATCATCCAGGACCCATGGATCATTCCTGGGTTGACACGTGTCCTATTGACATAGGCATTGCCCGTTGACTTGGTTGACCTTTGACTTTTGACTTTTGACTTTTTTTGCCCTAGTTTTTCACAAACTTTGACTGGCTATAACTTCTCCATTCGGACTCGGATTTATGCGTCGTTCGCACCGTTGGAATCATATCGACGAGCACTTTGACTTGATCCCACTTTCATCTGTATTTGAAGACTTTGATCCAGAGGCAAAACTGAATCCAATTTGGATTAGTTGTTCACCTTTCTCCTAACCCTTGGAGGGTCAAACCAAGGTCAAATTAAGTCATTGGGCCACCAATGAAGAGCTGATTTTACAAGCAAGATGACCATGAAATTACAAGTGGAAAATTTGATGATTTGGCGTCAAAATGACCCCTCTTGGCCTCATCCATGTAGAATTTTTCCTCCTTTGGGGTTTACTCAATGTAAATTTGAAAATTTCAATTTTTTAACTTAGCCTGCAAGCATTTTGTGGGTGACAAGTTACTTATTTTGTGGAAGACCAAGGAGGAATTTTTGAAGAGTCTCATTTGTAAATATATGATTTCTCCTCCTTTGAAAATCATTGTGAACTTGTTGAGATCTATCAAAATGTGGATTTTTTCATGAGGCAAAAGGCTTTACATGTGAATTTCCTTCTTTTTCTTGGTTGATCAAATATTTTTCAAAGGAAATTTTTGGAGAAACAAAAAGTTACTACAAGGCTAATCTAATTGATCCAAGAAGTCTTGGAAGAGGAGGTCTAGGGTTCATCTCACATATTCTCTTAATTCATTCAAGGTATTGTTGTTCTCTTTTGGGACATGATTCACTCTCACCTTTTGAGGTAAATAACCTTATATTCAATAATTGTTGATTGCTTGGTTGGAGAATTCTCTTCTTGGATGGCTCTCCTAGTGGAAATATTGTTATATTACTTGCCTTGTTTGGAGGCTAGGGTTGTATCTTTGGTATTCCGCATAGTGTTCCAAAACCTCAAGCACTGAGATTCCAAATCAAGTGAGGACATGATTCTCTATCCTTGACTCTTGTGGAAGAAGGATCATAGTCTTATTCTAAGAATTTACAATCATTTTATTTGCAAAATTCTCTCTCTCTCTCTCTCTCTCTCTCTCTCTCTCTCTCTCTCTCTCTATATATATATATATATATATATTAAGTTGACTAAAATATAAAAAACACTAAAAAAATTATATATCTTATAAAATCAATTTATTTATTTATTTTTTTTAAATCTAAAAAATATTTCGATAGTGAATATGTTCACTCAATTTTGGTTTACATTGCATTTATTGATTATATCATTGGTAAAATCACCTCAAAATTTGCAAATTTGGGAATCTCTAAGCCCTAAGGCTATACATCGCCCATTAATTTATTTTGTATTGTTGTACTAATTTCATTTCCAAGTGTTTTGAAGCCAATTATAGGTTCTAAAAATAATCTACAAGAAGTTGGAAGTGATTAGAGGCAAACCCTTTCCTTGGGATATGCGAAAATTGAGATAAAATCTCTAAAATTGATCTAAAGAAGTTTTTCATTGAGTAACTATTACTATTAGATCATATTGATTGTCCAAAATAATTTGCAGGTCTCATCATTGTTTTTGGTTAATATGACAATTGTGGGCTTATTTCTGGGAAGTTGTATTGCAGAATTAATATATTTCAAACTAATTGTTCATCATTAATGTTCTTGTACTCATTGGAAATCCCTTTGATAGTACTAAAGTCTCCAACAAATTCACTTGAGTTTCAAGCTCACTAATCGCTATTTTCAAGCCCCTAAAGTGGCCCTATGCTTGTTGGTTTGATGCACTCTTTAGAAATTTTAAATTTATAGGTATGAACACGTATTTTGTCTTTTAATAACCTTATAAAACATATATAATTTGGTCTTCAATATTAATTTGTTGTTACATCATAAATCAAATCAGAATTTGGTTATTTAGCTATCCATATATTTCATTTAGGCATTGGTCTATGATTTCTTCGGTTGAGTTTTTTTGTGTAGGGATATCACCTGTGACATTTAATTGGAGTTGGCCTAAAGTGAGAGGAATGTGCTGAGGTGACATTCGATGTACTCCTAATAGTTCTTACTAGCTAGTAGTCTTGGTTAAACATTTCCAACACTATTAATCTGAGCACTAACAAATAGAATTTTGGCAAAAACCCATTCCAAAAGTGAAACGATATGAGAAATCTGTTTCTAATGTTTGTTTCCCATTTCTAGACAGGACTCTCTATTTGAAGTTTATATTACTAATTTTTAAATCACGTGATCTCCATTTCGTTGCGCATATAACTAGTTCATTGACATATAAGAAAAATGGGTATGAGCATTACTTCATTCATTATGTCAACTCAATTTGTTGTCTTCTATCATAACCAGAGTGAAACTAACTTGTTTCACCCACTGGGATATGGGATTGTGATAGGTATCATGAATATGCATTATGTTTAGAGGTGTTGCAGAGAAATGTGGAAGAATTGTTTGAAGTCCTAGGTCACATTGTTGTATTTATAAGTTTGAATAAACTATTAATTTTAGAGAAATAATGACATAACATAACAATGAAGCACTCATAAAAGAAAAATATTTATGTCATAAATCCATGAAAATGTGTTAAGGAGACATCCATGAGGCAAGGTATATATATATATATATCTATATATATATATATATATATATATATATATATATATATATATATATATATATATATCTATATATATATATATTAACAAAGTCGGTTACTGGATTTCTATTCCAAAAAAGAAAAGGAGGGAGACATGCTCCCATTACATCAAGCCAAAATGGGTGAAGGCATCCTAGAAGAGAAATAGAGGGCCAACAATCCTTATCTTCCAAGCTCTTCCCCTTTTGTTTCTGAGATTACTAGTTGCACTATCCTTATAAGGACATACATACTGATTCAACAACAATTTACACCTAAATAACATAAAGATCTAGTAGCGAAAATACTTAACAGTACTAAGATGATTGACGCTTTTACAATTAATTTTTGTTGATTGAGGGTTCCTAATGGGGCTGCGACCAATTATTGCTACGCTGAACGTTGGAGTTTTCTTTGATTTGATTAATAAGTAAGTTCTTCAGATAATTGATCGTTTCCTCCAAATGCCTGCTTTTGTGTTATAACACAAAAATTTCTTTCCTCTGTTCTTCTATTTGTCTCTTTAGAAAGGAATTCTCAGATTTTGCTTCATATTTGTAGTCTTTGACCGTTTCTCTAACCTGCTCAATCATGAATTTATTTGCTCGACAAACTGCGCAATTTTCTCATTTTGGTACATTTGCAAGTGGATTCCAATCCATATTTCCTGTAGGGAGAGGGAGATCGGTACAACATAGCAGAGAGGGGAAAATATGAAATAGAGGGAAGAGACAAAAGCAGTCACTAGACAGTCTCAAGAAGACCCACAGCTGCCGAAAGGGAGACCGAGCACCGAAAGCAGAAGCAGAAAGAGCTACGAGAAAGAAGAAGAAACTAGGAGGCTGGGGCCACTAGAGTTGTGTGGTGGAGGAGGCAACAGGAGTTGCATGGAGGCGAGGGCAACAGGAGTTGCACGGTGGTAGAGGCATCAGAGCTACGTGAATGCAAAAATATTATAGCCGCCTATAGAGTTGCATGAAGGTGGGGGCCACTAGAGTAGTGCGGAGGCAATGGGAATTGGAAAATAACCACCAGAGCTGCACGAAGTAAAGAGGCAAGGCAAAATCAGAGAAGATAAGCTCAGTCCCTAAAGAGGCACAGCTATGACTACTTGAAAAGAGATGACTACTATTGAGACTGAGGGGAAGGAGAGGGAGGGCGAAGATGGCATAGATAAAATAAGATGAACGGAGGGGGAGAATATATAGCTGCGTAGCTTGCCTCCTCAGGGAAGAGAACATATGCATTTCACGGGAAGCTTGAGTAGTTTCCGATCGCTTGTTAGCCAAAGACTGACTGTCATGTCTGTTCTTGGGGATTTCCTTGGATTTCTTGATCTTTTGATATCTATTCATTCGAGTTGAACTGATTGTTGCCCACCTTGATGTTCTTTCTTTGATTGCTATTCTTTGCACATTGTGGCGAGAGTTTTTATGGAATCGGTTTATGAGCAATCACATTATCAATTCTAGATTCTCCTTCATGTCGATGGTACGATTATTTTCTCTAAGAATATGCTTGAAGGTGACTTCACCTAGAAACAACAAGTTTTCTCCCACCCTTTTTGTTATTTGTCTCAGGACCTTGTTCGTGGGATTCTTCTTTCGACCATCAATTGGATTATTATTGAAGAGTCCCCCATTATGACCAGATTCTTCATACTTCGTTGCCTTAAGATTTTCGTTCCCAAGTGGAGGCCATATGCTTATGTCTAGTTGTTGGATAGTTCTCCTAATCCCCGTTCAAAAGTAATAGGATTTTCCCCTTCTCGGTCAAAAAGTATACCACCCACTCTAGCCTTTCCTGGGTTGGAATTTGAAGCACCATCAAACAATAAGCAGGGCATATTTAAATTTTTTGTCCATGTTTTGAACTCCTCTTGTTTAATTCTTATTTTCCAATTCTTCATATTATTAGGAGATTTGTTGATGTGTATTTTTTGTTGCTGTTGTAGTGGATACAACCACCCTCCAAAATTTTTCCTTAGCTTCATTTTGGAGCCTCCCTTCCAACCTTCATAGTAACTTGCCTTGCTTCGTCTAGTTTACAAGCTTCAGTGTCTTTCTTGCACAAAGGCATCTTCTCGATCACAGTTTGATGCATTCCCCTCATAGGCTGTTCACTCGGACTTGGTCCAATTGCAGGTTGAGAAGTTTCCCCAAGAAAATTGTACATTTCTGGAGGGAAACTAGCTTTCCCTCCAGAAATCGCCAAATCCTGTCTGGCAGCCTCCTGGGCTCCAAGATTTCGTAATTCTTCCAGTCAACACTCCCAGCAGGAATTGCACAATTTTCCCCAGCAGGGCTGCTCAACCCAAAATTTGTGTAAATCTGGGTAGCAGTTAGCTGCTCTGCCTAGAAATTGCGCAAATCTCTTGGGAAACTATCCCAGCTCCTCGCCAGAAAAGTGCATTTTTATCCAGTAGTCGAGCAGTCTCTTGCATGTGCAACTGAGTTGATCGGTTCCCTCTGGGACCAAGAAAAACTGACTTGCATGCATGGGCTACTTCTCCCAAGGTAGCATGCAAAGACATCCCTTGTTTTAGGGATTTATGTTTAGCAGTTGAAGGTTACATGCAAGGATCATTTCATAAACCTCCCACCAAGTGTCGCTTTCCCTAGATTTGTGGCATGTGCATCAAAACCTTGATGTTATCAAAAATCATCAACTGGATGCTATAGAGCTCATTCCTCACATCAATCTTGTAGCTCTGACATTCCACATCACATCTAGGAGCAGTCGGCACATTCAACTCAGTCGTTTTGGGGTAAGACCACTTCCCATGCCTTGTGTTGCATTTCTGTCGTTTTTTTGTGTTTTC
Organism: Pinus tabuliformis; assembly: GCA_031772625.1. Classification (NCBI taxonomy): domain Eukaryota; kingdom Viridiplantae; phylum Streptophyta; class Pinopsida; order Pinales; family Pinaceae; genus Pinus; species Pinus tabuliformis. The sequence goes on along the minus strand of CM062808.1, from coordinate 985,148,324 downwards.
GCTTGTGTGAGTACTGTTTTCTTGATTTCAGTGAATCCTTACTATCGTTTACATGTATATTAGCTTGTCCTAGCACCATTTCAGTTTTTTTCAACATCTCACTGCTGTTGCATGCATGAAACTGTTTTTCACAAACGGTCACTGATTTGGCGACTCACCTCACCCACATGCATGTTGTTCCATTTTCTAAATCTGTCATTCACCATTTGCATGCATGATCATTCACTTATTCTTACAGTTAGTATTAGCATGCATTTGCACTCACATTCACTTTCAGTTTCCTATTGGCAAGTTTGGCCAACCTCGGTCCAGACTCTGCCTAAGATCCTCACTAAGACAACATTGCGTAATCCTGAGAGGGAAGGCTCTGCCTTCCTCTCCAGAAATGCATATTTCTGATCAACAACTATTCCCTAGGCCTACTTTGCACAATCCTGAGGGACAGTGACTACTGGCTAAGAAAATTGCGCAATGCAGTCATTGAGCCTGCAACCATTGCCAATTGAGATTGCACATTATGCAATGCCAGTAGTCAACAGCCACATTGGACTATGCATTGCGAAGTTCCACTAGTAATTCAGTCCCCCATCAACCCAGACTGTGCCTTGTGCAGTCTTGGCAGTTGGTCTCCCAACCTCCCAGCCGAAACTGCGCAACCTTCATGATTAGTCACACGAGTATGTTGCAAGTCAGTTCTCAAGTTCATATTGGTTTTCGACTGACAGATTACTTGCCATGAGTATTTCTATGTCCCCAAGTATTGTAGGTGTTCATCTACCTCTCAGAAGTGCAGGTACAATGGTTTCCAAGGGAGAAGAGGTAAAGACACCATTTAGAGCACAAATGGAGATGCAGTCAATCAAATGTCCATGAGCTTGCCTACTCATGAAGATAACAAGTTGTTCATAGACAAGAAGATCAAGATATCACAGCAAGAAGCATCATGAATAGCAGCTGAAGGCAGCATACTGACCGCTGCGAATGCAGTGAATGCAACAACAAATGCAACGAATGCAATGAATGCAAGAGGAAGGTTGTTGAAAACACAGAGGTGGAACAAAGTTGCAATATCAAGTATATCCACTGATAATGAAAGAAACTTTGGAGGCTCAGGCTATGAGGTGACAACATGACATGAAGATCACGTGAAGTCAGAAAATGGAATAGAGAAGGAGTTAGATGTGCTGAAGCAACAACTCAAGGAAGAACATGAAGCTGCATAAACAAACGAATGAGTTGTAGTAGGATCAGGAACAGAAGTGGGCGCAATGTGCGCTCACGAATGAAACTACACATGTACAAGTTAAATATCCATCCCAGCAGCTAACATGGAGTAGACATGGTGAGAAATGCTGGTGATCACATGCAAGGAATTTAGCAGCATGCATGTGATTGTGCGCATGCATGCAATCCAACCCATTCAACACATTCACCAAGGTGAAGACAAGAAGCAAGTCCAACTAGAGTTGAACATGTACTTTGGCAAGTTGATGCACATGACCACCAGCACACACTTGAAGATCAGCATGGACACTATGCATCAGCGTGTTGTTGGTTCAGCCACACCCAAGAATACCATGCGCATGTTAGTAAATGAGTTGGATGAAGGAGCCAAACCAATGCACCGGTTTCAACGGAGGCAAGAGTTCGCTTCAGTAAGATGTCACCATGAGATGCATGCACACCATCATGAATGACCAAGCTTGGCATCAGCTCACCACTTTCACCATCACAAGCATGTCAAAGAGTTGGTCTCATCACAACAGACTAAGTGTCAGTGATGTCTTGCATGGCTTGCTCAAGCCATGTTGTCTCACATGAGTACATGTGCATTGTAATGTTGAGTCATGTCAAGTGTCAATAGTTGGTTGTAACAGTCATAGAGTAGGTGAAGAGTCACAAGGGTAGTTGAACTGTCACAAAGGGGAATTTCAAGGGTCACCCCACCCTTTGCTATAAATAGTCCCTCATAACTCATTGTATAGGCTTTTTCTCAACCACGATTCTGATAAGACTATTCTTGGAAAGAGCTTGGATAGTATTGTAAAGCACCTTGGCTTCTCCATTGCACGGAGCTAGTTCATCTCTTAGGAGGCGCAGGTAGATGTGGTTGTAACATTACACTATTGGGGCTAGCAAGTTTACATGGATGTATTGTATGATTGGAAATTACACTTCTTTATATAATAAGAGCCAACATGTTTTCAAACATGTATTGTATCTATTGTAAGACTAATCTTTAACACTTGTAATGCATGTTGCTTTAGCCTGTGTTCTACATCTGAACTGATTCATTTGTTGTAATGTATAATCTTTTAATGGAATTGTGTTGTATATGTTGTTAATGTTGTCCCATCTGTGTCGAATGCTCTGTCGGACATCAGACAGACCTTTCGCATGAACCTTGCTGTAACAACCGTTGCACTCATTTAGATTGATCCATGAGTGTTGTACATGTTATCTTACCTTGTATGTTGTGACTACCACATCCGAGTGGACTGCTCGACCGGAAGTTGTGTATGTCCTGTGTGTTGTGTGTTCCTACCTGAGTTGGGACTGATCCATTTCAACCTGGAACTCACCTTCACCGTCATCTCAACCCACCTGTGTTAGAACCTCTCATACACCTTCCTTGATTTACTGCGGTGGTCACACCCTTGCTACTGACAGAGTTATCTTACTTGCCTCTATGCGACATCGCAGTCAAGGCATTACCTTACAACCCACTACTAGGACTCCTACACCAAACAGTTTTAGGTCTAATTGGGACTAATTACCATGGAGATCCCCTTACATGTTGGTGCTAGAAGGAGGGCTAGATAACAAGCTGAGTCCTCGCATCTATTTTATATCTTTACACATCTATCATGACTACCTACCGACTTGTTCTTTTGGAGTGCATGTCCTATGGAAATGACGTCATTATCTCGGAAAATATCTTGGATAACTCGTCTCATAAAAAATATGATGGTGGAGGCTACACAACCTTGGTTAGGCTCGCAGTCGGCGTTATAGGCTCATGTGAAAGACATGGATTCTTTTAGGAATACATGAGTTGCACGCTATTCATCTACACACTTCAAGGGCACCTAATGCACTGGTGTGCCACACTAGCTGAAAAATCTGTTCATTCTCTTGCTCATCTGGTCAAAGAGATAGATCGTGCTTTCAATCACTTTGACCATGAAGCGCTTGATCAAGAAATTCTGAAATTATGAAAAGCACCTGATGAATGCGTTGATCAGTTTTACACATGATTTTTTAATCTTGCATATCAATTTCCTGAAGATGAAATTGATTGGGAATTTCTTTATGGAAGATTTGAGTATATTCTTCACATATCTGAACCCAGATTAGCACACTTCGGTGATGGAGCTATGCAATCACAGGTAGGCACAATCACTGTCATAAGTGATTGTCTGCCTTCACCTCATCAAACAACTCCACCACCATGGAGTGATGTGGGAGATGATGCACATGCCTCTATTGAATTGTCACACTCTCCCACCCCAACTGCTCTTACGATTTGCACAGATTTTTCTTGCAGGCCTGTTGGTTGTCACGTGGACTCTTTCCCTTGACCTTCATCCTCATGTTCTGTTGATCCTCCAGATTGTACTGTCTTGTGTTCTTCCATTCCAGACTCCTCACCTGTTGTGAACGAGGATCAATTTGTTGAAGGAGTGGGTGTTATGCAGCTAACTTGCGCCATCATTCATGATGAGTGTGTGAGGGAATCTAAAGAAGAGCTCGTGGTGAAGGATGACTCCCTCCTAGCTGCACCTCATCTACTTCATCCTGGAATCCTTTGTGATTTTGCCACTGCTGATTTCTCATGTGAAAATAATTTCCGGATACTTCTACTTCCGATCATTCACAGGACACCTCACAAATCAGTATGTCATTACAGTTCAGAGAGGACACATATTACTCAGAAAATTTGTTCAATCTGTCGTTTATATTTCTTGAAAACACAGAGGGTGAACATCTTTTCTTCTCATCTACCCCTCTGCCCAATTCATCAAATCATGAGGATGCCGAAAAACATCCCAAATTTTCTGATCTTGGTTGTCGTGATCTATTCACTTCCTCATTTGATCATGATGTTGATTCAACCATTGTTAATCTATCCAAAACACTGGTCTATGATGATCTATCTGTCAACGAAGTCGAAACCCCCCAAACTGTTGAGGCACTTCAACCCGAGCTAATGGTTATGTTAGGCCCTCGCTACCTTAAGTTTGGTTTCACTTCCGGTCAGGAAATTGTTGAAACACTCAAGGTTCCTCATCACTCTCTGCTTCGCATGACACCCAGATTTCGCTTCGTCCACTTGAACTACATGATCCCTTCGCTCATGCATTGGAGGAATATTATAGAGCAAGCACACGTGCACAACACAGTTGGTCTACCTTTCTCACGTTTTCTTGCATGTCATAGTCAAGAGAATGCATACACTCAACATCTGCACGCGGTGTAGCACAACATTATGGTAGCACCACAGAATGCATGTCATGCACTTTCACTCATCTTTGTTATGTGGTCACTTATAAGCTTGGAGTGTGTTTGTCTTCACTGTTTCATCTTTCTTGTTTGCTGGTTTGCACAACTTCTTATTTGCGAACCATGCCTTCACCAACATGGGTCAACCAATGCACCAGTGACTGCATTGGAAGTATCACTTCACGTGAGATGACCCATGCACTGTTAGCTTAGGAGTAGGAGTTGTGTTTTCTTTCAGTTAGTTTGCTTGCATGCTTATGTGCTTACTTGCTTCATTTGTTTGTTTGTTTGTCTTCTTTCTTGTTTTCTTACTCGCTTCGCTTTCGGTTTTGCTTCTGGTTTTAATTTGCTTTGTTGAAGTGTTAGTTCATTTGTTTTGTTCGTAGGTTAGTTTCACATGAAACCATGTATGGCTCTTAAAACAAGTTGGGTAAAGTACAAGAGGGCTTGTGTAGCTATCACTACTTGGTTATTTGTCATCCTTCCTCTGTATGAAGAACTTGCTACTTTTATTCCATGATACATCGAAGGAAAATATGTACTGTTCAAAGTGAACCTTGGTGAAAACAATACGCTTGCATGCTAACTAATGTCACCTTCTCTAGTCGATTGTTTTTGGGTTAACCCTTGTCAAATCAGTCAAGTAGAGTAAGGTGAGGGGGAAAACCTTAACAAGAACGTCAGAGATACAATAAAATACTTCTCAGCTGGAACAACCTCTTCTACTCTCAGGGAAACCAACCTTCCCTCCAAAAATTTCACAATCCTATCTGCAACTATTTGGGCTCCAAGATTGCACAATTCTTCCAATCAACACTCCTATAGGAATTGTGCAATTTTCCCCAGCAAGGTTGCTCAGCCAAATCTGGGCAGTAGCCAGCTACTCTGCCTAGAAATTGTGAAAATCTCCTAGGTAGCCAAGCTAGCTCCCAACCAGAAATGAGCATTTTTCTCCAACAGCCTGTTATCACTCAGGTTGTCCCTCAGGTTGGAGTAAAGGGATACGGCCGAGGTAACCACAAACCAACTTTGGACTGCAGGTTCTAGCCCACCTGCAGTCAGAGAGGGCTCTCTCTTTCTGATTTAGCTTTGTTCATGATGATTTTAGGCTAGCTATTGAGCTCGAGGGTTTTGTTTGTGTTTTGGTGAGAAGATTAATGTTTTCAGGTAAAGAGGCAATGCATATTCTGGTAAGTTTCAAACCATTGGGCATGGAGTCAAGGAGTAAGACTGCTGGTGCGTTTTCTTGGTCACAGGAGGAATAAGGAGCAAGGTAGCTGCACATGGAACAATTTTTGGGCTTAAAAGGATGGAAAGAATGCTAAGGGAGGAGAGGCAATTAAGAATCTCTTAGTCGGCTTAACAGAGAAGGGTAGATGAGCTCTATCTAAGGGCAGCAAAGAATCCCTAGATAACTGTCAAACACATGTGAATTAGGGTAAATATGAGCCAAGGGGAATTCATATTCATGTCCAATTCATTTCAGATGAAAATATAAAGAAACAACAGAAATTGAGCCTAGAGTGCAGTTAAACAAATTCTAAGCTAATCATTCTTTCTATTATTTAGAGGGTGAAAAATGAAAACAGAGGTAAGAGGCACTTATTGATTCATGTTGCAGCGCAAGAATTCCATCATTCAGTCTCCAGAGACCATTAACAACACATCAGACAGTCATTCCTCCAATCTCTTTAGCAATCTTTGATTAAAGAAAAAGTATCAGACATACAGCGCGAGGCTCTAATGAAAAGTTATCAATCGACCAACCCTTGAAACAATGCAGAGGGTGGTATATATAGGAAAAATTCTCCAAAATTGTTTATTACAGCTGTGACCTAAACAGGTCTGAAAGTAAAAGATTACTTTAACCTAAACCTATCAGGAATAAATGCAAGAAAATATCTATGGGCTGCGCTGAGGGCAGCCGTATCAAAACTGAATTAAATGCGTTGTCCTCGCTGGCTTGGTGCAGTGCCTCTGCAATAACTGTGCATGGACTTCTGCTCCATTGTAGTTCGGTGGCTTTAAGTGCTTTAACTGTGATTTGAGAGCTGGGATGGGCTTGCACCATCTGATTTGACTTTGCTGGAGGCCATTCAATGCTGACTTGCTTTGGGAACTGAAGATTTCTATTAAAAATTCAACTGATACTCTTTGCTGCTTCATCTTTCCTCTGATACTCTTTGACAAATGAATCGGGCCGGTTCTCTTCTTCGCTGTGGATCAAATCAAAATTTAATGGCCGCTGTTCAACCCTCTGTTTCTTTTAGAACTGTCTTTTGATCCCTTCTGCATGCCTCGCGAAAAAAAATGGGTCATTCGACGCCTTTCGGGCTTGGCAGGGGCTGCGTAATGAGGGGTTTTCCATTTCAGCCTTTTTCCCGTAACCATGCGGCGCTAATTGCGCATGAAAAACTACCTCAGAATTTGAATCCGGGCTTCCTAAGCACGATTTTCGCCTTTCACTCCAAAAATTGATGATGACGTCAGCGGGTGGGACCCAGTATGGCGGATTACGTCAGCATGATGACGTCAGCAGGATGACATCAGCATGTACGGCAGGTGACGTGGCAGTGACACGGTGGTAGTGACATGGCAAGGGTGACTCAGCAGGAGGCCGATGCTGTGCAGACGACATGGCATGGTGACTAGGCATACACGTAGAGTAGGACAAGTGACATGGGGCGCGCGCACAGAAGGCGGAAAGCGGTTTCATCGGACCGCTTTCTATACAGGAGCGGTATCCGTCAGAGCCCTTCCGATGCAATAGAAGGCGGACATGTGTCTTTGGTACGACGGAGAAACCGCCTCGCCATCGAAAACTAATGGTCGAGCAGCGGGGCGCCTCCGAAATGGCCGAGAGCCATCAGATGGGGAGGACCCGATCCGACGGTGGATGGAACAGGTGAATTGGCAGGGGAATAATGGATGGGCACGCGAATATTCAGATTTTGATATAGCGCGGCGGGGAGGGTAAAAACTTAGGAAATGCGGGTTTTCGTGGGTTAGTTTAGGCGGGTGGGGGCATAACTTAACATCTAATCAAGCTTTTGAACTTCAATCTTTAGAAAAAGACTGTTAAGGGGTAAAATGTGGGGTTTTAAGGGGTAAAGGGGCGGTGAAGGTCGTTATTCTGACCAGGTGTCAGAGTAACTCTTGCTAGGACACAGATGGGTTAAAAACGGCCCCAGATGGACTGTTTTCTCCCAGACTTTAGGAGAATAGGGCTATAGTGCCAGGGAGGGGATATTTAATATATTTTTTGGGGATTTTTATACATAGTTTTAGTAGGGGAAGGGGAAGAATCTAGGGAGTTAGATAAATGAAGTAGTAGTCAATATGGAGATGATGAGAAAGCGCTAAGGTAAGGAACCTTGGGCTATTTTGGGGGAATAGAACTTTGTAACAGAAGAATGCAAATCCTTGAGTGAGGCAGATCTTCACCAAGGCCAATGTTATAGAAGATGATGAAACTAAGAGACTCAAGCATATCTTGGTCTCTTCAAGGAAGTTAGTGAGTGATTTGGGGAATAAGAGGAAGGGGGAGTTAGTTATGTCCAGTTTGAGTTCCTTCAGATGAAAAACTGCATCATGACTATGATCTGAAAAGATATAACACTTTAGAAATATAAAATTGATCATGCATGAACATTCTGCAACCTCAAAAACTACCTACCCAACCTACTTTCCTAGCATTTTTCTTCTTTTTGGATTGGGTGCACTTAGACTTGCAAACCCAGCTTTACAATTTTTTCTTTTTTGTGTTCTCCTATCTAAGCCTACACTTATTTTTGCCAAGGACCCAGATTAAGCAGTTGGGCTCCTTTGATTCTCTACCTATCTACAAATCTGCCAAGATTAAGCTGTTTGGACAGATATCATTCTCTATATTTTAAAACAGGAAATTGAAACCTAGGGAGACCAAGGTTAAGCTATTTGGCCCTCCCTTTTATAGAACATTCTTTTAAAAATTGTTAAGTTATCAAAATTGGAATTCAGCAGTGGCATTTGGACTGGCACACTTTCATAGTATCTTCTTTGAACTCTTTTGGAAATATGGAACCTTGCAGCATGAAAGATGACATATTTGGCATGTAAAAATGTCAATCATGAAACATGAACACCTGTTGCAACAAGAGGCTAACACAGCCGAGCAGTCTTTTCCATGTGCAACTAAGTTGACCGGTTCCCTCTGGGACTAAGCAAAAATGACTTGCGTGCACGCTTTGCTTCTCCCATGGCAGCATGCAAAGGCATCCCTTGTTTCAAGGATTTATGTTTAGCAGTTGGAGGTTACATGGATGGATCATTTTAGAAACCTCCCACCAAGTGTCACTTTCCCTAGATTTGTGGCATGCGCGTCACAACCTCGATGTTATCAAAAGTCATCAACCGGATGCTCAGAGCTCATTCCTCACATCAACCTTGCAGCTCTAACATCCCACATCACATCTAGGATCAGTCAACACATTCAACTCAACTATTTTGGGGTAAGCCTGCTTCCCATGCTTTGTGTTGCATTTCTGTTGCTTTTTGTGTTTTCTCTTGTATGAGTATTGTTTTCTTGATTTTAGTGAATGCTTTCTGTCGTATACATGTATATTAGCTTGTCCTAGCACCGTTTCAATTTTCATTAACATCTCATTGCAGTCGCATGCATGAAACTATTTTTCGTGAATGGTCGCTGATTCGGCGAATCACCTCACCCACATGCATGTTGTTCCATTTTCTGAATCTGTCATTCACCATTTGCATGCATGATCATTCACTTATGATTACATTTAGTATCAACATGCATTTTTACTCGCATTCACTTTCAGTTACCTATCGGTGAGTCTAGCCAAACTCGTCCAGGACTCTGCCTCACCAAGAACTTCACCAAGACAACATTGTGCAATCCTGAGAGGGAAGGCTCTACCTTACTCTCCAGAAATGTGCATTTCTACCCAGCAGCAGTTCCCTAGGCCTACTTTGTGCAATCTTGTGGGACAGTGACTGTTTGCCAAGAAAATTGCGCAATGCAGTCACTGAGCCTGCATCCATTGCCAGCTGCTATTGCACATTTTGCAATCCCAACAATCAACAACCACACTGGACTATGCATTGTGTAGTTCTAGCACAGTCAGTTTCCCAGCAGCCTAGACTATGCCTTGTGCAATGTTGGCAGTCGATCTCTCGACCTCCCGACCGAAATTGCACAGCCTTCATTATCAGTCGCACAAGTATGTTGCAAGTTGATTCTCAAGTTCATTTTGGTTTTTGACTGACATATTTCTTTCCATGAGTGTCGCCATGTCTCCAGGTATTGCAGGTGTTCATCTACCTCTTGGCGGTGTAAGTAAAATGGTTTCCAAGGGAGTAGAGTCGAAGACATTGTTTAGAGCACACTTGGATATGCAGTCAATCAAATGTCTATGAGCTTGCCTACTCACGAAGATAAAAATTTGTTTGTAGACAAGAACATCAAGATATCACAGCAAGAAGCATCATGAACAACAGTTGAAGGCAGCATACCAACCACTGTGAATGCAGCGATCGCAACAACGAATGCAGTGGATGCAGTGAATGCAAGAGGAAGGTTGTTGACAACACAGAGGCGGAACAAAGTTGCAAGATCAAGCAGATCCACTGATAATGAAAGAAACATTGTAGACTCAGGCTATGAGGTGATGGCATGACATGAGGATTGCGCTAAGACAGAGAATGGAACAAAGAAGGAGCTGCATGTTCTGAAGCAACAACTCAAGGAAGAACATGAAGTTGCACAGGCAGACAAATGAGTTGTAGCAAGATCAGGAATAGAAGTGGGTGCAACATGCACTCACGGATGAAACTGTGCCCATACAAGTTAAAGATCCATCCCAACAGATAACACAGAGCAGACATGGTGAGCAGTGTTGGTGATCGCATGCAAGGGATTCAACAACATGCATGTCATTGTGTGCACGCATGCAATCCAACCCATTCAACACACTCACCAAGGGGAAGACAAGAAGCAAGTCCAACTGGAGTTGAACATGTTCTTTGGAAAGTTGATGTGCATGAACACCAACACACACTTGAAGATCAACACGGACACTATGCATCAGTGTTTTGCTAGTTCAGCCACACGCAAGAATACCAGGCGCATGTTAGCAGACGAGTTGGATGAAAGAGCCGAACCAATGCACCGATTGCAATGGAGGCGAGAGTTCACTTCATCAAGATCTCACCATGAGGTGCATGCACACCATCATGAATGACCAAGCTTGGCATCAACTCATCACTTTCACCATCACAAGAATATCAAAGAGTTGGTCTCATCACAATGGACCGAGTGTCAATGATGTCTTGCATGGCTTGCTCAAGCCATGTTGTCTCACTTGAGTACATGTGCATTGTAATGTTGAGTCATGTCAAGTGTAAGTCAAGTGTTAATAGTTGGATGTAACAGTCATAGAATAGGTGAAGAGTCACGAGGGTAGTTGAACTATCACAAAGGGGAATGTCAAGGGTTGCCCCACCCTTTGCTATAAATAGTCTCTCATAAATCATTGTATAGGCTTTTGGTCAGCCAAGCTTCTGATAAGACTATTCTTGGAAAGAGCTTGGACAATATTGTAACACACCTTGGCTTCTGCACTACACAGAGCTAGCTTATCTCTTTGAAGGAGAAGGCAGATGTGGCTATAATGTTCCAATGTTGGGACTAGTAGGTTTACATGGATGTATTGCATGATTGGAACTTACACTTATTTATATAATAAGAGCCAACACGTTTTCACACATGTATTGTATCTATTGTAAGGTTGATCTTTAACACTTGTAATGCATGTTGCTTTAATCTGTGTTCTACATCTGAACTGATTCATTTGTTGTAATGTATAATATATTAATGGAAATGTGTTGTATATGTTGTTAATGTTGCCTTGTCTGTGTTGACTGCTCTGCTAGACATCAGACAAACCTTTCACATGAACCTTGCTGTAATAATCATTGCACTCGTTCAGACTGATCTGTAAATGTTGTACGTGTTATCTTACCTTGTATGTTGTGATTACCACATCCAAGTGGACTGCTCCGCCAGAAGTTGTGTATGTCTTGTGTGTTGTGTGTTCCTAGACGAGTTGGGACTGATCCCTTTCAACCTGGAACTCACCTTCACCCTCATCTCAACCCACCTGTGTTAGAACCTCTCATACACCTTCCTTGACTCACTACAGCAGTCACACCCTTGCTACTGACAAAGTTATCTTACTTGCCTCTGTGCGACATCGCAGTCAAGGCATTACCTTACGACCCACTGTTGGAACTCCTACACCAAACAGTCTGAGGTCTAATTGGGACTTCTTAACGTGGAGATCCTCTTACATGTTTGCGGGTCCAGTACCATCAAAATTTTCTTTCTTATCACGAATTCAACCTAGACTCTTTCCTCATGCTGAAGATGTTTGAAATCTATTGCTTTAACTCCTTTAGAGTTGATGAACTTAGATAACATGCTCCAATTTTTGGCCAGGACTATTCTGGTATTTGGAGTGCGATTTTTATAGATCCTCTAATTTCTTGCTATCCAAATTTTCCAACACATAAATGAGGGCAATCTCAGCCATTATATTTTTACTGTTTCCTTGTTTTTGAAGGAATATGGATATCTTTCCCCCAGGTTGATAGAAATTCATGAAAAGGTAGCGAATGTTGAATGTTAACCTCCAAAGCTCTTTCCAGTAGTCCTTGGAAAAGGGGCATTCTGCAAAAAGATGTTGAATATTTTCTTCACTTCCTTGACACATAGCACAACGTGATGGGCCTTCATATCCTTTCTTTTTAAGATTATCAATGGTTAGTATTTTTCCTTTAAGCAGCATCCACATGAAAACTTTGATTTTTGGCAGTGTTTCAATTTTCCATGCCACCCTCCAGTAATCCCAGTCTCGATTTCCATGCTGATGTAAAGTGGCATAACCAGATTTGACTAAAAAATCTCCTCCATCAAGATCCCAACAAAGGGAATCTTTTGAATCTATACTTAGTGGAGCAGCCCCCTTAAGATGTGAGATTAGGGACTTCCACTGAGGGACAAGGCCATGAGGGAGGATGGGAATCCTCCAATCTCCCCATTCTCCATCTCTCCAAAGAGATATATCATCCAGTGTAGTGATTCCTTTTGTTTTCATCCATCTTCTTAGATCCTAAAGATTTTCTTGGCAGGCTATGGGATGATTTCCCATTATTCTATCCTTCCATATTTTTATGGATTTACCATTACCAAGTATCTTAGAAGAGTTTTCTTTGATGAGGGAAATGGTTGTAATTAGATTCCAGAGCTGGGAGCAGGGCCTAGTTAGATAACCTTTTCTCAATAAGAGGATTCTATTGTGGTTCATGTACTTTGCTTCTAGGATTTGCTTCCACCAACTGCTCTCTCCTGTTATAAATCTCCATGTTATTTTTGCTCCTAGAGCCAAGTTCATTATTCCTAGTAGTCTTATTTCCAACCCACATTTCTCATAGGGCTGAGTTACTTCATCCTATTTCACAAGGCTATGCTTCTTTGTCTCCACTTTACCTCCTTGCCATAGGAATCCCTTGATTACTAGCTCAATTTGTTTGTGTATACTTGTCGGGGCTAGTATTGCAACATACTGATAGATTGGGAGAGCTGTGAGTAGGGCCTTTATTAGTACCACGCTTCCTTCCATATTGAGCTAGATCATGCCCCAATTTTGCACTTTTTCTTTCATTTTCTCAATGTACTTTTTCCATATGTCAGTCTTCAAATTTTGTTTTGAGATCGGGTGTCCAAGATATTGGAAGTGGGTCCACTTTTCTTGAAATGGGATTTCCGAAATTTCTGATAGTTTTTGGAGGGTGCGAGATGGAGTGTTCTATCCAAAGATTCCGCCTTTTTTATTATTTAGAAGCCCTCCAGAGGCTTCCAAAAAGTTGTTTAGTACCTTTTTTATTCTTATTTCCATTATGCAGGATGCCCCTCCTATAATCAAAGTTTCATTTGCAAATAGGGAGTGGTTTATGCTTTTTGCTTCAAGAGAGATTGAGAGTCCTGTGATAGTCCTATCTTGTCTGCATTTCTCAAGACTTCTGCTCAGTGTGTCTACCATTATAATATATAAGAAAGGAGAGTGAGGACAACCTTGGAAAAGCCCCCTTGAACTCTGAAAATATTCACTTGGTCTTCCATTGACCAATTGTGCAATCTAAGGACCCACAATATAAGATTTTATTATATCTATTGCCTTTTTTGAGAAACCAAATCTTTGTAGGACAGCCACAAGAAAACCCAGGTTGACCCTATCAAATGCATTAGCCATGTCAAGCTTGACAAACATTACTTTTTATTTTTTCATTAGGTTAGAGTGAAAAGCTTCTTGCACTATTAGAATGTTGTCCAGAATTTGTCTTTTTGGGACAAATCCTCCTTGGTTTTCTGATATTATTTCTGGAAGCAATACTTTGATTCTGTTTGCAATAATTTTTGTTGATATTTTGTAGGAGGAGTTACACAGACAAATGGTCCTGAATCTACTAAAGGAGTTAGATTTTGACTCTTTTGGAACAAGGGCAAGGAAGGCAAAGTTTGTGAATCCCCCAACCTTGAATTTCCCAAAAAAATTTCTTATCTTTCTTATCAAATCTTTTTTAATAATGGTCTAGTTGTTTTTATAGAAGGAAATAGGGAACCCATCCAGGATAGGAGCCTTATCTGAATGAAAATCCAAAACATCATCTGCTACTTCCTTTTCTTCAATTGTTCTTGTGAGTTCATTATTTTTTGGTTCACTGATTTTCCTGGGTATATGTTGAAGATGTTCTTCATTCTCGTTATTTGATGTTGGTGATGATAATAGATTTTTATAGTATCTGTAAGCCTCCTTCTTTATTTACTCTTGACCTCTGACTTATTTTCCTTCATTATCTTTTATGTTGTCTATTTGATTTTGGTTTCTTCTTATCCTGGTTGCATTATGAAAGAAAGTTGTGTTCTTGTCTCTTGCTTTGAGCCATAGACTTTGCGATTTTAGTCACCACTCTTCTTCTTCCTTTCTGTTTTGTCTATACATCTCCCAATATGCTTGTTTTTCCTACCATATTCTCTCCTGCGATTCCTCTTATTGCTCTTTTTCCACTTGGATTCTATCAATTTTTTCTACAATTTCTAGCTTTCTTTTTTGTGTTTCTAGATGGTTAATCCTTGCCCAATGTTATAACTCTCTCCTCAAGGCTTTTAATTTAGTTTCCCAAACAAAGCTAGGAGAGCCAGTAATTGGTGTTTTCCATACTTCATCTATGATTTTTTTTACTTCTTCTCTGTTGTTCCATGTGGAGCTGAATCTAAAAGGAACTAGGCCAAAATTTTCTAACTTCCCAAGGGCGAGAGCCATCAGTTTGTGATATGATGCTATATTGTGGATGACTTTGGATTTTATCTCGTTGAACACATTGATGACTTTGTCTTGTATTAGAAATTTATCCAATCTTTCATTTATATTATTTTTCCCAATTATTTTGTTGCTCCATGTGTACTTTCCATTGCTAGGAGGCATATCCATTAATTTGAATGCTTCAATAATAGATTCTAACATTTCCCTATAAGGGTACATTGTATTTTCCCCCGAATTTCTCCTCTGTGCTCAATACCAAATTGAGATCACATCCTATGATTATTCCTTCGTTTTGGTCCTGCATAAGATAATTGTTTAGGGTGGACCAACAAACTTCCTTGTCCTTGTAATGGTTTGGGGCATAAATATTTATAATGCAATACTTCTCTTTTGTTTTCTAATTATGTTTTTATCTAGTGCAACTCCTTTTTTTTTTGAATGAGCTCCCAATTTTCGGTCTTCCATGGTGTGCATATTCCTCCTGAGGCTTCAGTCGCTGGGATTGAAGTTCCTTGATAATTTTTTTTTTTGTATCATTGTTTCCATTTCCATTTCATTTGTCTTTGTCTCCTGAATCATAAGGATATCAGGTTTCTCTAAAGTTATGATATCTTTCATTGCCTTAATTTTTGGCATACTTCCCATTCCTATGCAATTCTAAGAGACTATAATCATTATCACTTGATGTTATGGGTTGAGGGACCTTTCCCTCTGTTAGGGTGGGAAATTTTCTCCTTATTTTTTTCCAAGAAAGTGTCCAGAGGTTGTTGGGTGCCCAGAGCCATTTCCTTTGTTGTTGCTTCATCTCTAATTTCTCTGTTAGTTTTTTTGCCTGCCCTTTTAGGGTGGTCGAGAGAGGAGAGGAGCTCTTTGGAGAGGGTACGAGTGATTATGCCATTGAAGGAGGAGGGGAGAGGGATTTGGGAGGGGATAAGTGAGGTAGGGGAGGGATTAGAGGGAAAGGGAAGAAGTGGGGGGGGAGAAGGGGGAGGGGAGGGGAGATCAAGGTTTGCAAGGGAGCCAAAGGGATTAGAGACCAATAGATCCAATAAGGGGGGAGGGATAGAAGACGGAGGGAGGGGGGCAGAGGGAGGGGGGTGTCTTAAGATGAAATAGGCCTTGAAGGAAAGGATGGTGGGGAGGGGGGGGAGGGACAAGGAAGGGGGTAAGGAAGCTGAAGAGAGAGGAATATTGGAAACAGTAGAGGTTTTGGGTTTGGTTGTTGACTTTTTCTTCATGGCTTGCTCCCATTTTGGTTCTTGTTTTTCTATTTCTTCTGTTTCCTGATTTTTAGTACATCTATTTGAAAAATGACCATATTCATGACATACCTTACATTTGAATAGAATTTTCTCATAGTCTAGCTGTTGAATGTGAACCCAGTTATCCACTTTGATCTTGACTGCTTCCGAAATTCGTTTCCCCAAATCTACTTCTACATTTATTCTCGCGAAGGCATGCATGTTTTCCTTTGGCTCACTTCTTTCAATATATTTCCTTGCAACATTACCTATTTCTTTAACATATTCATCTCCCTAGAAATGAAGAGGAATATGGGGAAGCCTCACCTATATTGGCACTGCATTTGGCACATCTAGCTTTGGATCGAAGTCTGGAGTCCATTTGTTGAGATAAATCTCTCTTGAATCCATGAAATATGGCCCGTTTCTGAAGATTAAGTCTTTGTCCTCTTTCGTTTCAAAGTGGAAGGTAAAGTATCCTCTTAAGCAAAATTTGATGGAGATTTTCCCCATGATAGATGAGGCCTAGTTTCTTTCTACCCATTTGAGGACCAAACAAGGAGAGGGCTAGAGACCTATGAATTGACCCACAAAACCTCGCTCAGAGAGAGACAGAGTTGCGCGGCGAGGAAGAGTGGGAGGAAGGATTATTTCAGGAATTTCATCGATCTTCTTAACAAACTTTGATATGGACGGTCTGGGACGAGATGGTCCCAAGGAGGAGAGCAGTGAGGCAAAGGCTTCCACATTTTCTCCCAACTGAGCTGAAGTTCCGATAGATGAGACAGGGATCGATGCACCCTCAGGAGGAGGCTCCGCATGATCCATCCTGTACCAGGCGAGAGCAGTAAGCCCCGAGAGCAGGAGGCCCTGGGAGCCGAAGGAAGAGGTCGCTCACAGACTTTGAATTCGACTAGGCGGGAGCAGAGCATGCGTGTCCGTTGTTTGGTGACATCATATGGAAGAATATTAATCTATTGGTATTATATTGATCAAGAAACAAGATTACAATTAGATTTACAATCATTCATCCTCTTGGGCTCATAGATCTATATATAACTTGTTACTGTTACAAATGTTAAATGAAATAACATGGTTTCATAAACCAACATTGTTATACAAACCACCAAAGATGTACATGAAGTAAATTTATTTTTTTACAATATAATTTTATATTAATTGTTGTCATGATTTCAAAAATCTCCACCTTCACAAAAATTCACTTGATATCTTTCTCAAGCACATTCATCACTTCTTCTGTAAATATAAGAGAATATAAGCACCATTGTAATTTCCTTAACAATAATGATTTTCTAAACATGTTTGCACAATTTTCTTTAACATAGACTTTCTTAAGATCTATTCCACCTCCATCAATAATTTGTCTTACAAAATGTACTTAATATCAATATGCTTAGTCTTACTATGATAAGTTGGATTGGTAGCCAAATGTATGCACTTTGACTATCATAAATTTCAATCACATTGTCTTGTATTCTTCCAAACTCACTTAAAATATCCATCAACTAGAATGCCTCTTTGCGTGTATGTGAGACAATGATATGTTATGCCTAAATAGTGGATAAAGCTACTATTTCTTTAAGCTTTGACATCCAACTGATATATTCTCTTACAAGAGTAAAAACATAAGTTGGAGTAGATGTCTTTTTGTCCAATTTTTTTTCAAAATTTGAATCAAAATAAGCACAAATAGAATCACCACAATCGTTAAAGGTGACAAAATAATCACTTGTGCCTTTCAAATATTGAAGCATCCTTTTCACTACTTTCTAGTGATTTCTTCATATATTTCCCATCTATCTACTAACAACACCCATTGGATGTGAAATATCTAGTCTAGTTCATACCATTGCATACATTAAACTTCCTACTGTATTGGAATATAGTGCATAAGACATATAGTCCTTTCCTTCTTCTCTACTAGGGGATGAAGAAAGCTTAAAATGGTAATCTAAAGGGATATTTACAATTTTCACATTATTTATATGAAATTTTACGAGTATCTTCTCCATATACTTACGTTGTGACAACTTGAACTTATCATTTTTCTTGTCACCGTGTATTCCTATGCTCAAGATTTGTTTCACTTCTCTTAGATCCTCCATATCAAAAGTACTAGCCAACTAATCCCTTAACCTATTGATGTTATTTATGTCTTTTTTTGCAACAAGCATATTGTCAACATATAACACAACAAGAATGAATATATCATTCAAAACCTTTGAAGTAAACACATAGTCATACTCACTTTTAATAATATTTTCACTCACAATTAAAGAATCAAACTTATTGTACATTGCTCGGGAGATTGCTTCAAGCCATACAATGACATATTGATCTTGCATACAAACCTTGTTTTATAGTGTTGGAAAAATCCTTCTAGTGTATATTTCCTCATACAAATATCCATGTAAAAATGTTGTTTTAACCTCTAATTTATCTAACTATAGATCAAGTAAAGAAGTTAGTGCTAATACAATATGAACATAAACAAACTTATCAATTGGTGAATAGATCTCATGCAAACAAATATCTTCCATTTGAGAACATCTCTTTGCTACCAATTAAGCTTTATATCATTCAAATTTACCATCAACACCCTTTTTCAATTTGTATACCTCCTTACACCCAACGTCTTTTTGGAAGTCCTACCAAGTCTCAAGTTTTATTTTTCTACAAGGCATACATGTCTTCTTTCATTTCCATTTTTCATTTAGCACAATTAATATTGTAGTGTCCCACCTTGGCAAGGTTAGTTTTGTGACACTTAGAGAGGGTGATTTTGATGTAATGATATAAGATTATGTTTGACATACTTATGTACATGATTATATGGTATAGACCTAATTTGGGTCACCTGGTTGCTATGTGCTTATGATAATATATATGTTT
This sequence comes from Pinus tabuliformis, assembly GCA_031772625.1. Lineage (NCBI taxonomy): Eukaryota > Viridiplantae > Streptophyta > Pinopsida > Pinales > Pinaceae > Pinus > Pinus tabuliformis. Next base: position 985,129,285 of record CM062808.1, on the reverse strand, counting down.
GTGTGTATAACAACTGATTTAGGTTAAGAGCATATTATCGATGATTTCTCTTTTGGTATCCTAGTTTGGACATATGTGTATGGCATGGATGGTGATCCGAGATTGAGACACACAAATCCATGAATGATCATGGTTATGTGGAACATATGGTTAATTGTGATTAATGGATGATATATGATTTGTATAATTATATATGCATAATCTTGTACTAAGTAGGATGTGGCATGGGACTTGGTTATTTGTAAACCGGGATGCTCAAATTATAAATGACTGTGGAAGTCATGATGCATGATTTGTATGATTACATATGTTTAATATTCTATTGAGCAGGATGTGACAGGGGACGTGGTTATTTGCAAACAAGGATGTTAAAATTATAAATGGTTGTAGAAGTCATTTCTCCAAAACCAAAATGACAGTGGAAGTCATGCACAATCTTTGGTAAAATGTGAATAATTTAATTATAGAATTCCTTTGATTCTTTTGATCTATAAGATTGTGATGTGTGCAGGTCTTGGAACAAGGCCTTACCAATGAACCATCAGATGGGTATGAGCCTACAATAAGTACCTTAAGGTGAAGCACGAAGTTTTAAAGTAGAGTAGATGATAAGCCATGGAAATTAGGGCGTTGAGTCCTAAATCCATGAAAGATAAATATGTGGAGTCTTGGATCTATAATAAAAGGATTAGGGCACAGAGTCCTAAATCCATGAAATATAAATATGTGGAGTCTTGGATCTATAATAAAAGGATTGGGACACGAAGTCCTCAATCTACTAAGGCATGAAGATGTATGCAATAAGGATGCGGAATCCCTATTCCTCGTAAGAAAAATACCACTCATGGGCAGCTCAAGATGAATTTCCTTAATAAAATCTCATTTCTAACAGTTTTGGAGTGACTTTCTAAAAATAGTAAGTCATGTCTAGTGTCTCAAGTATGAATTTCCAAAAATAGTAAGTCATCTTCAATCAATGAGTAATCATTACTCAATCCTAATAGTTCAATATCGACTTAATCGTCAATATTATTATTATTATCTTTTATGAGGCTATGATATTAATATTAAAAGGGAATTACAAGTCACCTTTATCACCTCAATCACTTCACACCTCTCTCCTTGATGACTCTCACGTCTCTATGTAAATCTCTCTCTATTTTAATAATACATTACACTTGCTTTTATGCAGTCATCAAAGAATGGCATATTCCTCTTACACTCATTAAATACATGCCATAAAGGATTCCTCTTACATTTTCTTTAATGCATATGTTAAACTCTTCTTAACTAGGGCATGCATACCTCTTCTTAATGGCATGATTTACACTCCTCTAAATGGAATACAAAGCATGCATATTACTCCTCCTTTATGACAATAATTTGTTGCTCCTCCTATATATGTGTCTCATGTATTCTCACTTGGGAGAGGTGCATGGTGATACCAAGAGTTTGAGAGATTTGAAGAAGATTGTGAGAGGGAGAGATTTGGAGAGTAGCCAAATGCTAATATAAATTACTAAGTATCTCTACCTAATGGAGTTGAACATGAGTGGTATTGAGAGGAAGTAAAACTTATCTTCCTCAACTTGCCTTGTATATCTCTCTACTACTATATTTTGGTACTGCTTGTGATCTCTTACAACTCGGGAGTTCTAGGGGGAGAAGTTCTCCCTGGATATGGTTGGGTGGAAAACCGGATGGTTCACAATGAGTTGGTAAGGGAATTGGAGCTGGAGCATACTCTCATCTTTTTTGAGTTATATATATACACATTGTTAGGTATATCTATAAATGCTCTTGAAATTTTGGTTTTTTATTAGTTTTAAAGTGTGGAGATTTTAAATTTATTATTGCTACTTTAATTTATCGCAAAATTATGAATATATAGAAATTTATTTCTGAGCTAACAATTTCTTGGAAGCTATGTATTTCTGAGTTAACAATTTCTTGGCAGCTATGTATGATAATTTACATGCAGAGAATGAAAAGAAGAATGTGTTTCCAACGATTTCGAATTCTACTTATAATGAAATTTTGTCCATAGAAGGTCATGTCTATTATCTAAAACTAATATTCTATGTTTGATAACATTTCATTATCCCTTTTAGCAATTTAATACATGGTTCTTGCTTCCTTTGAATTGGGTTGTTTTTTGAAACTTAGATCTCAAAAAAAAAAAGGTTGAACATTAAATGTCTGAAGAAACTCCTCAATGGATGTAGTTTATTATATGTAAGTTTTTATTGTTGTTCTGTTGCAAATTAGTTGACATAAAGTATTAATGGCTATATCATTCACGGTTGTCATGTGTTTTCCACTTGTAGTAGTGGTTTCAATAATTTTGTCAACTTATGTAAAGGGAAGTAGCTTTGCAGCTTGTAAAATGTTTGATTAATTACTTGTATCAAGAATTCATATAGTGAACACAGAAATTCATAAATTCAATGAAAAAATCATAGTAGCATAATTTTGGGTTATCTTTCTTCATGTAGAGTTGTAGATGAAAGTTTGCATGATATGTGTTTGACAAAAGTGGTAAATGAGATCCAAAGTTTTGTTGTTTTAAATAATTGAATCTCTCGGCTATTTTATTGCAATTTAGCTCAACATCAGGGGGAATTTGTGCCATTTGGCCATATAACCACCAATTTCATTCCAAAAACTTTTCAGAACCTAGATCGTAAATCTGGGTGATTTTACATATTGTTGTTTTCAATTATGTGTGCCTGTTGTCGAGTTTTTGATGAAAAACTAAGATTGTTTAGTCCCTGTTTTAACATGCAAACATTTGAGGTTTCATTTTTTTAATTTTATGAGCTAAATAGGTTGAATAAGAATCTCAAATTCATTGTTACCAAGTGTTTAACAAAATGCCTCAATGGCTGTAGATTGAATTCTTGAAAAGTGTTTGTCAAAAAGCCTCAATGGTTGTAGATTGCATGTTTGCAAAGTGTTTGTCAAAAGGCCTAAATAGAAGTTGTTAGAGTAAAAGTCTTACTTACCTTAGTTTTTATGTACTGGAAATTTATGAATAGATTATTTGATGGATGTAGCTTCCTATGTCTGTGAGTTTTTCATATGAATGTGAAAATAAATTTAATAATTTGCTGAAATGTGAATAGAGAAAAGGATATTTGTTACTTATATTATCTAAAGCTTTCATAAAAAAAAGGGGTTGTTGGAAACAATTTTACAGTGACTAATTCTATAGGATTTTGTGCAAGTGAGCATAATAAGTTTCATCTAAGATGCATGCATTCATGGGTGCATTCTTATGCTTCAATGATTGTAGAAAACAACTACTTGTGCCTAATTTATGCAATTCCATTGTTTTACTTGGCACTTTTTGAAGAATAATATGCTTATGGATTGGTAACAATAGTTTCTCTTGCTGCAACATTCATTATACAAATCATGATTGAAGCATTGCCTTAATAATTGAGATTGAGAATTTTTAAATGATGAATTTGGAAATGTTGTTGGGTTAATATATTTTGTGATTACATTTCATAAATATATCATATTTATTAGATTCAATGATGAATAGAGGCATATTCTTCCCTTAGTTACCTTGTTATAGGTAGGTTAATACTCATACACTTATATGTGATTTTTGTAATAGAAGCATGATATTTTTGTAGTTGTGATATCAAGAGTCAATAGGTGGATCTTATTTAGCATAATATAGGAAATCAAATAGGTTGATATAGCTTAATGTTCACACATGGAATTATGGTTGAATTTATTTCTAGTCTTACGTAGAGCTCATGTACCAGTATGAAAGGAGCACATGCTATCATATTTTAAACTTGAGAGGAATTTTTTTTGGAATTGGTTTTAAGGGTAGTTATCCCTAACTTCTTGTATGATATTCTTATATTGAAATAGATGAAGGGACATGATAACTAATTTCGTAATGCTAAAAAACAAATGAGTATTAGTGATTAACGTGACCTCTACTTCTCTATATTATTGATGGTTGGTAAGGTGGGACCTTACAAATATCATCTATTTCCTTTTGATGAAAAGAAGGGTTCACTTTATTAGTAATCAAAGAAATAAATTAAACAAAATAGGATATCTCTTAGAAGAACCTATGTCCCGTGTAGACAATCTCGGTGTTGGTTATGGAATTTTCACATTTTCTTGAATATATTTAGCTTCCATAGATTAATTATCATTAAAAGTTGTTTTCTATTTCCTAGATTCTATGGATGGTTGAGTATTTGTTAATGTTTTTGGTAGCATCAGGATTATTCTCACATTTATGGCAAGTGATCTAAGTGATGGGGCTTTGAACCCATCGACACATGGTATTCTAATAACCCATGGTAGTGCACCATTTGGAAAAGTATAAGTACAAGGGATTCATTCTTGTGGCTTGGAAAGAGAGCCAAGAAGGCTGACCTAGGTCGAGAGGGATGAGTAAGTCGAGAGGGTTGAGTAGGCATTCCGCTTATGGAAAGGTGGAGAGGGTCCATGGAAGGTTGGTAACAGAGAATCTTGTAAAGAATAAGGTTGAGTAAGCCTTAGATTTGTGGAGGGATGATAGGAACTATTGAAATTTAACAATAAATAATTTTTTGGAGGGGATGACCAAATAGACATTAAATACCCTTGAGAGATGAAAGGGCCCGTGGAAGGTGGTAAGAAAGAGAGAATCTTATGGAGGAGAAGACTCAATAGATTTCAAACCAGTTTAGGGCCAACAGGGCTTGTGGAAGGTGGTTGAAAATATAACATCTTGTGAAGGAGAATGCCAAGTAGGCTTCAAAACCCTTGAGGTTCGAGAAGGCCCATGGAAGGTGGTAAAAAATATAGAATATTATGAAGGAGAACGTTAAGTAGGAATCAAACTCCTTGACAGTTGAGAGGGCCCATGGAAGGTGGTGCAAAAGAGAGAATATTGTGGCGGAGAACTCTAAGTAGGCCTTATACCCCTTAAGGGTCAAGATGGCTTATGGAAGGCCATCGACAGGAGAACATCTTATGGAGGAGAAGGTTGAGTAGGATAAAGTCCCCTTGAGGGCTAAGAGGGCCTATGGAAAGTGGTTGGAAAGAGAGGGTCTTGTAGAGGAGAAGGAAAGTTAGGCCTCAAACCCCTTGAGGGACAAGAGGGTCTATGGAGTGGTCGAAAAGATAGAATTTTGTAAACGATAAGGTTGAATAGGCCTCATGCTAAGGAGGGATGAGCAAGGCCGAGAGGGATGAGAGAATTGTACAAGAGCACAAATATGTGTACGGGCATGATATATTGAGAGAGATTCTATCAACTAAGTAAGATATTTGTCTGAGTAATATTGTAGGTTTACTGTGAGTGAGATACTAAGTTGTTCTAGTTCGAAAGAAAGATAATAAAGTAGCAAAATAGATCCAACTCAACTATATCAAGGATGGATCTAAGGCTTGATCTACAAGATCGGATCCTGGGTAATTATTGTTTATGTAATTTCCTTGAGGGCCATTATCCTAGTAAGGGAGCCTAAGTAGGTTTGAGAAGAATTTAATGACGAAATATTGATTGGGAAGAACTTGTTTGAATTTTTGTGTTATCGTGCATGATCTAATTGCCAGTTTTAAAGTTTGTGCTATGTAAAAGTTGGAAACATATGTTTTAATTTATTAGTTGAGTCACTACTAAATATTGACACAAATTTTGATGACACTTTTTCGTTCTTGTGACGATGATTCATAGCTATCATGAAAAAAGGAGATTTCATGAAATGTCATGTCTGGTGCAGTGGTACGACCAACCCCTTCCTATCCGTCAGAATTCTAACAATAGGTGTCATCGAAGCGCCAACACCTTTTTGTCACAAACACTTGTTAGAATTTCCCACGGTTGTGATGTTGCTGCCATCATAAGTGTCGTCGCAAGATTGATGGGATCAACATCATGGTTGCAACGTTGCTGCCATCAAAAGAGGCATCGCAAGACCAATGAGCCTACCAATTCTTTTAAAGATATTGTGACAAAATCGCCATGGTTGCAACATTTATGCCGTTGGAAGGTGGGTCACAAGACCAACAAGCTCGCAATTTTTTTTTAAATATATTGAGACAAGCTCACAAAGGTTGCGACATCATTGCCTTAAAAAGTGGTGCCACAAGACCAAAATGCTCGCCAATTTAAGAAGAATTGTGACAAACCCGCCATAGTTGTGAGAACATTTAGATTAATGTGCGTGCATGTGAGGATCATATTGCAGTTTATTTCACAAGGCAATTGATAGGTTGGTTTTTTGACAGGTCAATGTGATCAAAGGAGAAATGATGGTGACTTGTCAGAATAGGATGGATTACAAAACAGACCATCATCAGATCTGCGGTCCTCATATGTTCTAATGGGTCCTAACAACTCTTATAAACTGTAAAGGTGAACATCGGAAGCAGTAAATAGTTTTGGAAAAATAGGGTTCTTAAAAATGGTGTGACGAAAATATAATTATTGTGTAAGCAAGTTAGGGAAGCGAGTGTTTAATCCATGTCATCACTCCCTTCCACCTCATCCCTCCACGTCACATCCTTCCACATCATTCCCTGTACTCGTACATCATCATGCATTTTCTTTTCCCAATTATTACATAAGATATTAAAAGGGTTTCCCCATCTATTATTTTCTTTATCCTTTGGTCCGCAACTGCTATGATAACCAATGTTTGAGTTCAAAGGTAGTTTTGACCTATTAGTTTTTACCCTTTTCATTGAATATCTCTTTTATTTTATTATTATTTATTTATTTTTTCTAACAATTATTTCTTTTTTACTTCTCCCCTTTAGTTCTTAGGGTTTCTTGTTATTTATTTCTTTGGTTAGATAAGATTCTCTTCATTATTCGACCTGAAGATGAACTAAATTAGTTGGTTTGAAATATAGACATTTCAAAAATATTTATATGATGGATCCAAAAGATATATCTCAAATTACTCTATAACATCATAAACTAAATCAAAACATTCTACATATAAAGCTAGAGAATGAAACTATATGTGAAAGGAAATATATATATATATATATATATAGATATATATATATATATATATATATATATATATATATATATTATTCCATCATAAATTGAGCATATGCTCCAAGAGTCCTCTCCTTGGAATGGAGAAGGCAGTCTTATTTATACAAAAAAAATTCTTTAAAACTAAGATTAAAAATAATAAATTCGGATCCAATAGCTCTCATGTGGTTATAGAAACATTTGCTGATAATTCACAAGTAAGTATATATAAAAAAAAATTAAATATCTTCTCAAGAATATCTCTATAATATTTGATAATAAATCTTCCATGATTTTTCTTCATCCAAGATTCTCTTCATTATTTGACCTGAAGATGAACTAAATTAGTTGGTTTGAAACGTAGACATTTCAAAAATATTTATGTGATGGATCCAAAAGATATATCTCAAATTACTCTATAACATCATAAACTAAATCAAAACATTCTACATATAAAACTAGAGAATGAAACTATATGTGAAAGGATATATATATATATATATATATATATATATATATATATATATATATATATATTCCATCATAAATTGGGCATATGCTCCAAGAGTCTCTCCTTGGAATGGAGAAGGCGGTCTTATTTATACAAAAAATTTCTTTAAAACTAAGATTAAAAATAATAAATTCGGATCCAATAGCTCTCATGTGGTTATAGAACCATTTGCTAATAATTCACAAGTAAGTATACATAAAAAAATTTAAATATCTTCTCAAGAATATCTCTATAATATTTGATAATAAATCTTCCATGATTTTTCTTCATCCAAGATACTTGAGTGATCCTTTCAAATCCTCATAAGATCTTTAAAGTTTGAAGAGAAAAATCGAATTTGGACCTTAATGGTATTTTTTTACATTGTTGAAATCTTTAAATATGACTAAAACCATCACCAAACTCACCCAACTTTCAAATCTAAATGAAAACATGTTATTTTTCTAATATTTAGTCATAAATGTACTTAAAATACTAAAATAATTTCATTGGAAAATATGGAGCCTAATTTCATAAAGAAATATAAAAATGGAGTGAATTAAGGTTACAAAAGAGTGGAAAAGGATAAAAGTCAAGGGAAAGGTTATGAAAAGACAATATAAAAGATGTGAAATAGAGAATCATTTTCATGACTCAACGTTCCCCCCCAACTAAATATGTTGCATATCCTCATGTAACCTAACATCTGTTTTTTTGAGCTGAGTGATGGTGTCTTACTTGTTTGAAAGGTATTTGAATGGCAACTTAGTTTCTTGTGGTTGGTTCCTGTGTGGCAACCACTAGTTTGGTAAGTGTTACTTCTTGTGTAACAACACTTATCTCTTTAGTTTCTTGTGGTTGGTTGTAGCGTGGTGTTGTGGCAAACAACAAACCCCCATTTTATATTAGTATCATAATAAAATGGGGACCCTTTAAATTTTTTTAAGTTATAATTTGCTTTCAAATTTCCTTAAAAAATCAAAATAAATCCTTTTTATTTTAGACCTTTATTTATTTTAGGTTTAATTTAACACTTTGTTTAATAAAACATATAATAAGGTTTTATAGCCAAGAACCCCTATAGCTGAGATTTAATCGAATAAACTAAAGTATTAGACCATTTTGTTATATGAAAGTTACAAACTAATGTCTTGGTGCTCCTCACTTTAATTCTCGATATATAGCCCAAAGGTATCACCCTGGTTGTTCCATCCGTGATGACTTGGCATGTTATGTGCACACTTTGGCTTAGTTATTGTTCTCAATGCCACCTTTTTTTACGCGTCATCCCAATCCTTCTTTCCCAGGGAATACATATTAATGAATTTTATGAAAGAGTCGAGACAACTCATACCATTTTGTTGGTCGATAAAAGGTGCCATTTAAACTCCTAATTATCCTCACATTAATTATCAATCCGGGCAAGTCTTCTTATTTCAAGAGTGTACACAGTGTGTGGCTGCTATTTACTCAGAGAGTAATGTTTCTAAATTGTAGTATAGATCTTTTAAATACAAGAGTAAACGGATGCATCTAGTAAATTCCAATTGCAATTAAATAAAACTCAATCCTTTAATGAAATAAAATCTTACATTCATCAAAGTAACAACAACATCAGTTGAGAGTACAGTAGTGATAACTCATCCCTCTTTAACTGATTTAATCTAAATCAAACCCAATCCTCAATAATTAATCTAAACAACGAATGAATATCAATCTGAGAGTTTCAACAACAATAGTTAATACTCTTTACAATTGATTATATCAAGCGGAATATTTATCTAAGAAACTTGATCTGAAATGAAAGCAAACTGAATCAATGACAATCCTGCAAATTATATAAAATAAAGAGCTTCTGTCAATACTGGAAAATAATAAACAACACAGCGATAAAATCACAGAAAGCAAGAATACTATCAAACCATCACACTTGCGAGAATTGGAAATGTATGACACAAGAAGAGCAGTTGAATCCACCAGAGGTCGGGCCCTTAGCCGCCAGCGAAACACTGCTAAGTTACTTCAGGAAATGCGAGGGAACAAAAAATTTACTTATATATTAATCATCAAATTGAATGAGCATTACATTATATTCGTCTTCTTCTCAATAGCGAGAGTCTGTGAATACAATTACAATTACAATAATACAGAAATTTCTCCCCTCCTTCTTCTTACAAAACATCTCTTTTTATAATTGGAAAGGCGACAAAGATAAACGATAAACGCGATCCCTCAGGATCTATCGATCCTGGGGGATTCGCTCAATTTTCCATCTTCAGACATTGTTTCCTTTCTCGCACTAATCCTACTGATTTTCTTTTGGCCATATCTTCAACCACCATGTTCCTTCCTTAGCTTGCCAATTCTTGTTGTTCCTTTTTAGGGAACAGAATTTGTCTCATTTGTTGTTTTCCTGCATAAAGGAAGGTAATAATTAGCTAAGTTGTAACTACAGATAATTTCTTCATTTCTTACTGTAATTCCTTAATAGATTAGCACATTGAGATATAGAAAGGATAAGAATAAAAGAAAAGGATGATGAGTTTAATAGTAAATGCATACCTTTTCCATAACCCAACATATTCCCCTACTTACCCTTTTTCATGTCCTCATGAAAACCATGTAGTTTTTATGCAAAGCAGTCAAGGAATAAGCTGGAGAAGGAATGTCGTAAAGTAGTCTGAAACCATGATTTTGGGCCAAGAGCTCAAAGATGTTCCCTGTCTGCCCTTCAGGTGATTCATATATAGCCTTGTACCCTTCAGTAGTATACCAAGTAATAGGGCTGCAGAACCGACAACCTAGCCAATAAAGACCTTCTCTTAAGATGAGATTGCTATAAGTGACAAAGCATTCTGCAACCAATTTAAAATTTTTATAATTAAATGGCTCTCTATTCTGTACATTGCTATTGGAAACTGTCCACCTGAACTTTGCTGCAGCCAAGGAGCTTTCCTGAATGGAGAGGAAGTATTCTACTCCCTTCTGGACAATCTCTTTCTGAATAGGCCCCAAAATTTTTATTACTCATTCCCTTTTCATCAAAATTTTGTGATTGGCCAGCATTTGTAACGGGTATTTTGTTTCACCTCTGACCTAAAGGTCTAGTCCATTTTCCTACCTCTTGAATGTGTTATGAGCCTTGAACCATTTCAGTTTATTAATAGCGAATGAAATAAAAGCTTGGAATTGAACATCCCCCACAAAAGGACTAGGGTTCTTTTCGATTTCTTCCTCTAATACAGAATTATCTAAATAAAATTCACACAACAATCTCTAAAATTTTACCCCATGCTATTGGCAACAGTTTATGAAATCCTCAATTGTTTTAATTCTATCGGTTTTCCAGCCCTGATGGCTTTGATTTTCAGCTGCAAGTATCTTTCTAGCAAAAATAAGGCATAATGATTGGTAGGGGATCTACATGCCAAGACATTAGTGTATAATGAGCAAATAGTATCTATTTAACTCATGACCTTCTTTAATATGAGCTTCATTTTCTCAATTCTTTCCTCTGCCTTTCGGTATTTATCGAAGGTCTCACTTTCTGATGTATTCATGTCCCAAAGTTGCCTCTGTAATTCCTGGTATTTTTGGTGAGAGACAGTTTCCAGTTCAAGCCATTTTATGGTAAGCCGAGCCTGGGCTAAATATTCTTGAAGATTCACTATATTGGGGTCGTTGTTCGTCATAATATTTTTGGCTTGAGTATTTGTCTGTGTACCCCTGCTATGAGAATGGATGCTTATTGTCTGTGTTTCTTTGTTGTAGGAGGCCCAAGCCTCTGTTTGGGTAGCTATGTTGTAGGAGGGTACCATCTCCGTCTGAATAGCTAAGTCATGAGAAGGTATAGCCTTTGTTTGGGTAGCTGCTTCTGCAAAAATTGCATGCTATTCCCTAACAAGTTCAGTGAGTATGGGTTCAATTTGAGTCCTCGTAGCTTTTGTTTCATGTAATTCGGTTTGAACGGCTACATTTATTGTTTCCGAGGTTTCATCTGGAACCTTCCCCGCTGCTAGTTTTCTTATCTTTTGCTTAAGCCTTTTTACTATTTTCCGTAGCCTCTGATGTTCCTTCCTAAGATTTTTAATTTTGTTTTTCTACTTTTTAGGAGGAACAACTATTCTGCTAATCATCTCTACTCCTAACGAGCTTGGTTGCTCATCTTGATTTTATTCTACAAGAACTGTATCCTCTCCCTGGTTTGCTTTTATTTCTCTTGTTTGGCCTACATTCTTTGTATTTAGGCCTTCCTAACTGGATTCTTCTGGAGGCATATCTCCAAGTTGGATCACCTCTTCTTGAGTGGCCTCTTCCCTTGTTTCTACTTTGCAACTTATGTTTTCTGATATAATTCTATCGTGGCCAGAGTTCTCTGTAGATTGGGTTGCTCCAATGTTCGAATTGAGCGGGCTTTCGAGCTGTATGAAATCATTCATATTGGCCAAAATCTGGGCCAATTCGATATCATGCAGTAAATCACCTGGGGGACTTGATGTTGAGGGGATTTTTGATTCATTTATTTCCTCTTCTCCAGAATGCCTTGATTCTTTCCCATGGTTCGACTTAGGGTTATCCTGGCCTTCTATTTGCAATTGTTGTTCACTTCCTGGGCTAGACAATTCTATGGGCTAGCTGATACTACCCTGGGGGTTTTTAGCCATTCCTAAGTCTGTCCTCAGCCTATCGGAATGCCTGCACTTTTGGGGAGTGTTTGTTGTAAGGGTAGTCTTCTTCCTTTTTGGAACAGGGTTAGGCGCAGGCAGAGCTAGGCCCCCTTCAATGGAAAATACTAATTCCTCCCAACTTGATTGCTGCTGGGCAAGGTTGTAAATCACTATTAGCCTAATCAAGCAATGGTGGCTCATGACGGTTTCTATATGTCAGGATTTTTTCATGCTTCGAGTGGTGTCATGCAACAGGAAATTCAAATATGAAGGCAAATTCACAGAACACTTTTGTTTCAGAACTGCTAGGAGTTTAAGTTGACGCAGCCTTACCACGTCTTTTTTCCTGTCACATGTGATTTAGTTTTGGACAACTCTGGCTAGCTCTCCCCATGGTTCTCCAAGGGATGATGGTCGAACTCCTTTTCCTTTGATGATCAAGTCCTGTCCCTCGTCCTTAAAGACTGCAATAGCATCCTGCAACTTTAATCTTTTATTAGCCCATACGGGTCCTTCTGCTGGTAATCCGGACACTTCAGCTATCATCGCATCTGACACTGTGATTTTCCTCCCTCTTATCATAGATTTCCCATTCTGTAAATTTGGTAGGAATTCAATGGCAATTGCTTCGTTGGGTTGCTGAAACCGTGTGAAATATGTTATCCACCCAACTCTGGTGAGAATTTCTCTCGCTGTATCAGAAACAGTCAGTATTAGTGGTTCCTTGCGCACTGTTCTTCCTCCCATACTACCTGGATTCTAAAAACAATTAGTGTAGCAGAAATATCACAGCAATAGACAGAGCCGAGTGATGGAACAACAAGTTGTTATAATGGTTATTTTCGAATGATACTTTACAAGCATTAATACCGTTAACTAGGATTTGCTATTGTACCACTTACTCTGTAATTATGGAATGTCATATTACCCTGCACAATCGAATAAAGGGCTGACACACATACATAAATACACTGGATGTTGCTCTTCTCCCCACTTTAAAATGATAGGTCGCCTTCGACTGAATGAGTGACGGAATGACGTGCTAGTGGTGAAGTACAGGGGTGATGAAAGTGGCAAGGTATGCATATTAATGATAGGATCGCAAAATATATGGGAGTGTGGAAATCAATGCATATAACGAAAATTATTAATAAGTGTGGAGATGCTGTGAGATGATTCAAAAAGGAAAAATGACATCGGGCGCAGGAAAGATACTTTGCCTTCATCATTCCACTTAAACTACTATGATTGATTTTTTAAAAGATATCGCATGCATAAAGGTTCGAAAATAGATTAGGAACATAACCTCTCTATAGTAATGGTAAAAAATAAGAAAAGAGAGTTATAATAGCTGTTGATGTTAAAAATAAGACTCCAATACCATCAGCAGTGCTTCTGTTGCCCGCAGGTGTTTATAACCTTGACAGAGTTGCTTTTTCACCTTTTGGAACCATGATCCTCTATGAATAATTAAGAAAGTGCATTATGGTGTCAAAGTAGAGACTAATGTGCTGGCTTGGTAACCAGATGTATACATTGCCATACACTGGGAAGGAGCGAAAGGTGGGCAGGTCGGCTCGTGATGAGACCTCCTATTCCAAGGGCTTTATTTTTTTGATGCATCCATTGGATCATATCCCTGGCATGGTGGCCATAGTGGGAATGCCACTTCGCTGCTTCCTTATGATCATGGTAGGCTGGCTCATGATGAGACCCCCTATCCTCTGTCTGAAAAATCATAGAATTGTTAGTAAACATATGTATATATATATATATATATAGACAACACTTCCTATTTTTATATAGAGGGTGGCTCAACACTCCTTAAGAGTAGGGATGGTGGAAGAAGTCTAAACATATCAATAGAAAAAAGTACGCCCTTAACCTTATTTGATGATAAAGAACAGAGAGAATTATAGGGGTTAGGGAAGAACTAGCATGGTACAAATAATCAATCAATTTGATTTATAGTGAAAATAAGGATAGTGAAGTGATATAGAGGGTTGTGTCCTTTTTTCGATCAATACAAAGCAATCTCATTAAAGACGATAATATTCGATTTGTTTGTTCCAGTAAACTTCGAATTTTGTATCCTTACATATATATTTGTATACTTGCCCTATAGAGGATCATAAAGAGTGAGCAAAGGGAAGAGATGATATTCACAAAGTGCTTATTACCTAAAGGAAACATGAAAGGAAAACCTCACACAAAGAGTGTTGTTCCTTACAGGGAACAACAAGAAAAAAACAGAAAAAGGTGTTGTTCCTTAGAGGGAACAACAATTGTTCCCTGTAAGGAACAACAAATGAAAAATACACATAGATGGTGTTGTTCCCTGTAGGGAACAACAAAAGAATATATACACAAAAGTGTTGTTCCTTATAGGGAACATCAGCTGTTCCTTAAGAGAAACAGTAGGAAGAAAAACTGCACACCGAAACTGTTGTTCCTTAGAGGGAATAGCATTTGTTCCCTGTAGGGAACAACAAGGGAAATACATGTCAAAAAAAATCATTCTTCCTTAGAGGGAACAGTGTTCGTTCCTTAGAGGGAACAACAGCTGTCCCTTATAAGGGACTGCAAAAAGAAAAGAAAAAAACTGCACGCGAAATTGTTGTTCCTTAGAGGGAACAACAAGAAAAAAAACACACGAAATTACTGTTCCTTAGAGGGAACAGTAGCTGTTCCTTAGAGGGAAAAACAATTGTTCCTTAAAGGGAACGACAACTGTTCCTTAGATGGAATAGCGGGAAAACAAAGACACATGGAAATGTTGTTCCATAGAGGGAACAACAGTTGTTCCTTAAAGGGAACAATAGCTATTCCTTAGAGGAAACAACCACTGTTCCTTAAAGGGAACAAGGGGAAAACATGAAATTGTTTTTCCTTAGAGGGAACAGTAGTTGTTCCTTAGAGGGAACAACGAGAAAACAAATACATGCGAAACTGTTGTTACTTAGAGGGAACAATAGTTGTTCCTTAGAGGGAACAATGACTGTTCCTTAAAGGGAACAATGAGAAAACAAATGCACATGGAATTGCTATTCCTTATAGGGAACAACAACTATTCTTTAAATGGAACAGCAACTGTTCCATAAAGGGAACAACGGGAAAACAAATACATACAAAATTGTCGTTCCTTAGAGGGAACAACAACTGTTCCTTAGAGGGAACAACATGAAAAGAAAGGAATGAAAAATTGTTCGAAAAAATGATGTTCCTTAGAGGGAACAACGCCTGTTCCTTGGAGGGAACAGTAGCTATTCCTTAAAGGGAACAACAAGAAAAATATACACATAAAATTGTTGTTCCTTAGAGGGAACAGCGACTGTTCCTTAGAGGGAACAGTGGTTGTTCCTTAGAGGGAACAACAAGAAGAAAACCGATACAAACATTGTTGTTCTTTAGAGGGGGCAACAACTGTTCCTTAGAGGGAACAGTAGCTATTCCTTAGATGGAACAACAACTGTTCCTTAGAGGGAACAACAAAGGAACAATAGAAAAAAAGGAACTTATATACAATTTATACAAGCAAATTCAATCAAATAGAAAGGAAAATTTATGTACAAGTTTCAAAAACAAATGAATTATTCACTAGTCCAATGCTGTGGACGAGTTGTCCTCCTTAGCAAGAATTTGTATGGTGGAATCTTCCCGTAATTGTTGACAAAAGGACTCCCTTGTAAGCGGTTTGTGATAGAGTTGTACTCGATGTCCATTCGCTTTAAAAGAGTAGCCAGACCCATCAATGGTGGCTAATGTGAGGGTGCCATTATCATGCACCTCTTGTATCTCATAATGCCCTAACCATCTAGTCTGGAGTTTTCTCGGGAAATCTTGGAACCTAGAATCATATAGGAGTGCCCAATCTCCTTCGTAGAATATCTTCTTCTTGATAAGGGCATCATGCCATTTCTCTCTTTTTTGTTGGATCAGTGCAGTGTGTTGAAGAGCTGATAGCCGAATTTCATCCAATTCATTGATTTGATGTAGCCTATTAATCTATGTTTGATTTAAGTCCAAGCCTACCTCCTAAGCTATCCTTAATGTCTGGATTTCAAATTCAATTAGGAAGATAGGTTCTTTGCCAAACACTAGCTGATATGGGGAATATCCCGTGGTATTTCTCCATGTTGTGCAGTATGCCCATAGGGCTTCTAGTAATCGGGTAGCCGTCTATGTGATGCAATTGTCTTTGTGAGAATTGCCTCGATTACTTTATTGGTGCTTTCTACCTGGCCACCTAGCCATTTGCCTGTGGGTGGTATGGGGTTGTGATTCTGTGCATGATATGATGATTCTTTAATGTTGCAGCAATCTTATGGCCTATAAATTGTGGCCCTCAATCCGTGATTATTTCTCTAGGCAAGCCATATCGCATGAATAGTTGGAAAAGAAAGTGGATTATCGAGTCCTCTGTTGCCCTTGGTAATGCTTCTGCCTCCACCCATTTAGTCACATATTCTGTTGTGACTAGTATGTATGTCTTTTGATTAGATGATGGGTTTATTGGACCAATGAAGTCTAATGCCCATCGTTCAAAAGGTTCAATGACCACTTGTGGATGCAGGGGCATCTCATTAGACTGCCTAGGGCGTCCCATTCTTTGGCAACTGTCGCATGCCTGGACGAACTTCTTAGCATCTTTGAAAATGGTGGGCCAATAATAGCCCATCTGCAAGACTTTGTGACCAGTCCTGCGGTCTACATAATGACCATCGCAAGGCCCATCGTGCCAAGCTTTCAGGATGTCGAAAACTTCATCTTCCCTGACACATCTTCGAATGTGCATATCAGCCCCTATATGAAATAAATATCCTCTAATCCAGGAGAACCAAGTGCTATGTTGTACTATTTGTTTTCTTTCATTAGGCATCAGGTGCTTGGGTAATTTTCCCACTGCTAGGTAGTTTGCAACATCCACGTACCATGGTGTTTTCATGGTGACAGGGAATAAGTGTTCATCAGGGAACTGGTCTTCTACTGCTTCCGAGTCGTCTATCTTTGGTATTCGTGAAAGGAAGTTTGCTACTCGATTTTCTTTTCTTGGTCAATCCTTGTTGTTGGGAAAAGTATCCATTCAGAACGCCCCTATCCCACTCTAAGGTGTGATAGTGCCTTAGCAACAAACAAGGAAAACTATTTTCGTATTCTTCTTTATGAAATGTAAACGAAGAGGAAGGATGTAACTAACCTGTGTCTTTTGCTAGTTTGTTGGTCCAATCGCTCTCCTCTTTGTTCGCTTCCCGCTGCCTGCTCCCTCACTGGTCCAGCTTCACCAAGTTCCTGCAAGATCACAGAAGAGGAAACTACACAAAAGACATAGATTTACATTCATAAAAAGCTTAGGATCAGATTAAGCTAAACATGCAAATATAACAAAGCATCATTGATACACAGCATGTAGGAGAAACTCAAATAGTTTTATTGATATGATAAGAAAGTCCAAGAGGAGATACAACCAAGAGAGTCCCGATCCAGAATCTACCTCCCAGCAAAGGAATCTCTTCCTCTCCTCCAACAAAGCATAAATCACCCAATGCACTAATCTCAATCTCAAACCAACAGCAATTCTCTGCAAAGTACAAAATTCCAGCCTCTGGATCTCTGGGATGAGGGATCCATATATATATGTAAGCAGAGAGGATGAGTCAGCTTATGTTTTGACTTGTGGCTTCTCTCTATCAGTTCTTGCTTCCACTTGGAGACTGAGAGCCTCTTACTCATCATTAGTCGAATTCAGTGAGGCAAGTGTCATTGGAGAAGATTCTGGAAGCTTCCATTGTCTTTCCACCTCGTTGAATGAGCTTGCCATTTGTCATTTCCCGCTCAATGCACCCTGGTAGTGCATTAACCTGCGTTGCAACGCACCTATCCAGTGTATTTGGGTGCTTTGCAACGCAGGCAGCTAGTGGAGCCTCTGAATTGATCCTGTTTTGACTAGTTTTGAGCAGTTTTTGGTGGAGAACTTCTGGGAGAAGTTGTCATTGGTTGACCTTGTTCCTTTAGGGGCAGGAACAACACTTTTAGGGACTTTGGATCCCTTGGATTATGGACATTTCATGCTCAATGCTGTAAGGCACAAAAATGTCTATAACAGTTGCCCCCTAAAGTATGAGGCCGTTTATCGGGTGAAATGCTTTATTAGGAGGATCCGAAGTTCTTTCAATGCTGGGAGGAGACCTGTAATAAGATACAATACAATACATTATTTTCATACTGTTTTCATGATCTAGCTGAGGCGGGCATTCCCATGCTCAGCTTTATAAATTCATTTTTATGTACATAGGACAGACAATCGTCTGATGGTAGACTGATGATTCTGATGAAATCATCATCCTTTTGGTAGGATGATTATCTGTGCTGCAATGCTGTACATGTCAATGTCTTTATTTTTTCCTGAATACATATCGCAGCCCGGATGGATGAAACTAGATCCGAGGTCTTCAATCTCGTCCGATCTTCACTCTAAGTACAAGTCGATCCATGTGAGAAATGTTCTGAAGTCGAACATGGAAGAACATCGCTTGATTACCAGTCAATGATGTAAACTGTTAACAAGCGCGAGAGGAATCACCGATAATGATAATGACCCTCAAGGTACTGCAGTACAATTCACGTGGTGTGAATAAAGGACTTGGCGTCGAACACCACACAAAATCTTTCGGTCGAAGGTCATTGATGTATACTTGTCGCCGGAAGTGAGAAACTTGCCATTGAGGCATGCAAGCTTCAAAGTACTGAAGGGGTGTTCCTAGATCAACTTCTTGGATAATGAGCTGATGTCGACAAGAAGCGATCCGTCAAAGGAGGGCCTTGATGTATCCCACATCAATGACACGGAACGGAGCAAATGATTTTAATGGAGGTGAAAACGATCTGATGATATATGGTTAAGGGTGGCGGTCATGAAAGAATGAAGTATAATGTATGGTAGTGGATGGGACACGGGTGACTTCTCTCGATGACTTCTCTTGAACATATCGGCGACACTTGTATGATGGATTGGTAGCATTTACCCCAAAGGTGGATGGTATGGCGAGACCATGGTGATGTGACCGGTGAATGAAACAACCCAACCCGACTCAGGCACGGAGCAGAAGTGTCATGTTCAAGAGCGACTTGCTACCAATAAAGGTTCTTTGAGTTTCTTCCCAATTTTTCCCCAGTCATTGCTGACCAGTACCTCTTTATTTTTGTCAAGCTTGAGGAGGATAACATATGCTTGTTCTATAATTTGCCCTTCGGGCAAACCCATCGCTATGTTTTAACGAGCCTAGCGATAGTGAAACTCGTTCTCGTCTAAAGACAAGTTTGTCGCTATTAATGTTTTTTAACGAGTTTAACGACAAAGATAACTCGGTCCTTTTCCTTTTTAGGGAGTCTGAAAAGGTACGTAAAGATAACTCCGGAAGTCCTTTTTCGTCATCTAATCCCTTAAGTCCGAAAAAGTATAAAACAATACAGAAGGGATGAATTTTCGATACTTTTAATGAGCCGAACAAAACAAGCGCTCGATCTTTTTGTGCAATAATCCCTCAGGTCCAAAAAGATTAAAATCTAGAGGAGGGATAGCACTTCCGGTCGCTTTAACGAGCTGGAAGGCCAAAACTCGGCAATCTTTTCATATTTTACGAGTCAGATGAAAAGAGCTTAAAGAAGACTTGTCTTTTGAGGAACGAGTGATAAAACGGGTAGCAGCTGATTCCAGGTAAGGGTTGGAATTTTCCAATCACGGCAGTGTCACAAGGATGGCTAGTGAAATCACTCTTCGCAGCTGTTCCTCAAAATGGGTAAACAATCAAATGGAGGTGAATGATCGGCCAATGGAAAAGTGGAGGTGACGGTGCAAACACGACCAAGGCTTTAATGGCTGATAATGTTACATTCACGGTGGTTATTTACCGGAGGATAGTTCATTTTTTAACGAGCTTAAACGCGGGTCGAAACACTTGCTCGATCTTATGTTTATTTTTTAACGAGCATGAACTATGTGCTAAAACTGCTCGATTAATCCAGTCATATGATAAGAATGTCTCATGTAAGATGCCATTTTTTATGGAGCTTGCGCCTTACAAAGCTTTGCCCTGCATCCTTTCGTTATGCAAGTTCGGAAACGACTAATCCTACGAGTTTAAAGGGTTATAGGTCCTAAAAATTTAAAAAAATAAATAGCCACCCCTAGCTTGCATTCCAAAAGGTTTGCATGCCCCCAGGTATAAAACAGAGTTTCAAAGTTACCCCTATTTTAGTTCGATAAAACATTTGTTTTAGCGAGAGAGGCCTACCTCTTACAGGTTACCCAAAGATTGTTCTATTCACACAGTAAACAAAACACTTCTTTGGCGATGTCTACCGAGATAGACAATGGTGATTGACTCAGTTCTGTCAACTCACATAACTTTGACAAAAGAATCTTATTCTAGAACAACCCCTCTTCCAATCACGGACGGGGTACGGACTAGTCATATTCTCCTGCGGAAACCTACTCTATACCCAAAGTTTTCCTGCCGAAGCAGACCAGGACGCATGCCCCCTGGGTTCCAGTCATATCCTTCCGAATTACTTGCGCTCATCGGGAGGACGGACCGTGGGTTGAGACATTTCTTGCATGAAGAGACCATTTAGGGATGGTATATGACTATTTGCGATGCGTGATCCGGGAAATGAAAGCTGGTCCACGAGCTTGACCACTCTTCCTTCGTGCGGAAAACACATTACTCTAAAGAGTGAGGAGACGATGGCTCCCATGCAATATATATAGTCTCGTCCAAGGAATAGGTTATAATCCAAGGGTCCTTGAACGACCATCACGTTCATTTGAACGGTCTTCCCTTTCAATGTTATGGGCACATTGGGGAGGATCCCTAAAGGTCGACTGGTTCCTTTATCGAAGCCTATCAGATTTCTCATTTCAGGCAAAAGCGATGGCGAACCGAGCGCTTTTCAAGCAATAGAGGAAAGGATACTCACAGATTCCCCCTCATCAATGATGGTACCAGCCATGACCATTCTGTATATTTGGACGATAATTATGAATGGTATGCTTGCTGGCAAACGGGGTCTGCCTAGTTGGTTCCATTCGAAGGATACAACTCGGTTGCTTGGTGGTGGGACCGAGTAGACGGCTGGGTATCGCTCTGACGAAATTCCTTCCTGCGATAAAGGAATGGGTGGATTGCCCCCATGTTCGTTGGAGTCTGTGTTGATGAAGAGAATCTAGACGGTGTCATCCTTATCCTCTTCAGTGACTGTATCATTCGAAGATAAAACCTCTGAAGGCAAAACCGGGTCAACTGCCGCCTCGACCTTTTGACTTTCGTCTGGTATGGATTCAGTTGGTTTATCTTCAATGATAGATGCTTCAGCTAACCACTTGAGCGGGCCAGCTAGATTCTCAACTAACGAAGGACTTGGAAAGAGTTTTTTATATCCAGGAGGAAGTCGCAACGGTGAAACCGAACGATCATCCAAAACTCTTTTAGCTTCATCTAAGAAGGGACAACGGTGGAGGGCATGGTTGCCTTCGCACAGTCTACAGGGAGGTCTAGCCCTCCCTTTTTGTCCTGGAACTTCACTTTCGCTAGTTGACGGTGTACTTTCAAGATGGCCATCAGAGGTTGACGACACCGGATTGTGCAAACCGGGAGACCAGTCCCTTAGTATCCGAGGGATGCAAGGACAATCTCTGTGAAAGTGGTCTCCCTTGCAGATGACACATGGCGATTTAGGCCTGGTCAGTGCTGTGTGTGGATTTTCATTAGACGACACTTGTTTTCCCTTATTTGCCTTTGGCTCCTTCTTCTTTTTCTCTTTCTTCTTCTTTTCCTTCTTCTCCTTAGGAACTTGGTTTTTAGTTTTACCAGTCCCGTCAGACGAAGAGGAAGGAAGAGAGGAAGAATTAGATGAAGTAGAAGGTGGGTGGGAAACTCTGGATTCGTCTAATTGCTGATTCGACTGTTCAAGAATAGTGGTGTTCTGAATGACATTGGTTGAGAAGAGCCAGACCGGCGAGCCAATTGTCAGTCCTGGAAGCGACAATGTGGCCATATGGGACGCACCAACATCTCCCCAAGAGGAGAAGGGACTAGGATTTCCACCAAGGGGAATTCCTTGGTTGGTAGGCTCCATTTTCTCAACCTAAAGATCAACGCAGGAAAAAGGGGTGATTATTCCGTTTAAAATCAATTTTAACGACGCTTGGACACAACTTGTTTTTTCAATTTTAAAGAGTCGAGAAAAAACAAAAGATGACTCTAGTCTCCTTCGATTTTTAATGAGCCTGAAGTGACAAGTGCTCAGATGGACCTTTTCCGTTAAGGATTCTGAAAAGGAACGAAAGGGACTGCTCTGGAGTTCTAGGTAGAGGGTGTGCCAAACCAATCGCAAAACCGCAGAATACTTTTTAGGGTACGGGCGGTCAATCTTCCCGAATGCTGTGTTCAGTGCATTGCGATCAGTAGGGCGGCCGACACGGTTTCCTATGGATAAAGGTTTTATGCCTATAGGGGTCTCCCAATATATACTCGACGGTACGTGGGAGCACAATCCGTACTGGCACTTATTGTCTCTCAGGAGGAATCACCCAACCATCAGTGAAGCCAACAGTTACCAGGTTTTACGACGCCGGAACACGTCTCTAGCCTAGACCTCTATGTTGTGCGTTAAGTTACAAAGCGTTGTTAAGTTCATTCAATTTATTTTAGGTTGATCTTTCTTAGAAGTTTGCCTTTTTGGATCACCACGAGATGTAGATACAATTCCTAAATGCAATATAAAGATGATAAGCAAGCTTTTATCTCTTTTCAACAATGAAAATCCTAGTTACAAGGGGAAAAGAAAGACACAATATTTTCTCAAAGAGCATAGAGCACACTGTAAATGCACTTTTCCTAAATCAATCCATACAAACTGTCAAAATGAAAATGCACTTGTGCATGTATTTGTTTTCACTTTCTTAATATTGATGCCTAAAAATAAAGTTGTTGTACAAATTTGAATTTGATTTCAAGTGAAAACACAAACAAGCTTCTTTTTGAAATCAAAAAGACAATTACGACACTTTATGATTTTGAAGTAAACACTTGTTTCGACACTAGAAATTCATAAATTCAAACCAAAAGACAAAAGTAAAAGCGTAATCAACTGTCAACAGCAAACAAACTTATTCCTAAGATCAAAACGACACTTACGACAGGTCTAGATCTAAGGGCGACAGTATGACTAGTTTACTTTTGTAATGGGAAACTGCAAATGATGTAACAAATACACAAAAACAAATACAGTTTCTTTTATACAACTGAGGTGGAATTAAGGCAAAGAAAAGGGGTTTTCAGATAGGTACACACACTGATAACAGGCTGCAAAAATCAGAGATAAAACTGAGCAAAATGAAGCAAAGAACCACAGCTGCACAGGGCAAAGGCTGATCAACGCACCTGTTGCACAGAGAAACTGAATTGCAGCGCAGGTAACCCTCTCGGGACCTGCGTTGAAATGCAGAACCTCTTCACAGAGTCTACGCTGAAGCAGAAACGAGAATTGTCTCTGGGTTCTGGGTCACGGTTTGCAGTTTAATCTATGGTTTTTGGCCGGATAAAAGCTATCAATAAGGTACAATTAGAGGGATGATTTAAAGGAGGAATAAGAGCTATCACAAAGGGCTGTCAGATCATTTGTGAGTCAAGTGTTCATATCATAAACAAGCCCAGTGAATGGACTAGAGTAGCAGCTCTCTACTTTGCATTTGTAAATGGCAAATGCAGTTCGATTCGCCACTCCTGAGTTTATGAGAAGAACAACAATAGAAACACAAATAAACTAACTAGATACGATCCCCAGCGGAGTCGCCAATTTGTTGTTGGGAAAAGTATCCATTCAGAACGCCCCTATCCCACTCTAAGGTGTGATAGTGCCTTAGCAACAAACAAGGAAAACTATTTTCGTATTCTTCTTTATGAAATGTAAACGAAGAGGAAGGATGTAACTAACCTGTGTCTTTCGCTAGTTTGTTGGTCCAATCGCTCTCCTCTTTGTTCGCTTCCCGCTGCCTGCTCCCTCACTGGTCCAGCTTCACCAAGTTCCTGCAAGATCACAGAAGAGGAAACTACACAAAAGACATAGATTTACATTCATAAAAAGCTTAGGATCAGATTAAGCTAAACATGCAAATATAACAAAGCATCATTGATACACAGCATGTAGGAGAAACTCAAATAGTTTTATTGATATGATAAGAAAGTCCAAGAGGAGATACAACCAAGAGAGTCCCGATCCAGCATCTACCTCCCAGCAAAGGAATCCCTTCCTCTCCTCCAACAAAGCATAAATCACCCAATGCACTAATCTCAATCTCAAACCAACAGCAATTCTCTGCAAAGTACAAAATTCCAGCCTCTGGATCTCTGGGATGAGGGATCCATATATATATGTAAGCAGAGAGGATGAGTCAGCTTATGTTTTGACTTGTGGCTTCTCTCTGTCAGTTCTTGCTTCCACTTGGAGACTGAGAGCCTCTTACTCATCATTAGTCGAATTTAGTGAGGCAAGTGTCATTGGAGAAGATTCTGGAAGCTTCCATTGTCTTTCCACCTCGTTGAATGAGCTTGCCATTTGTCATTTCCCTCTCAACGCACCCTGGTAGTGCATTCACCTACGTTGCAACGCACCTAGCCAGTGTATTTGGGTGCTTTGCAACGCAGGCAGCTAGTGGAGCCTCTGAATTGATCCTGATTTGACTAGTTTTGAGCAGTTTTTGGTGGAGAACTTCTGGGAGAAGCTGTCATTGGTTGACCTTGTTCCTTTAGGGGCAGGAATAACACTTTTAGGGACTTTGGATCCCTTGGATTATGGAAATTTCATGCTCAATGCTGTAAGACACAAAAATATTTATAACAATCCTTGATAGTTATGTCAAATTCCTGCAAAAGGATCAACCATCTTGTCACTCTTCCATTTGTAACAGGTTTATTACCTAGATATTTAATAACAGAGTTATCAGTATACAAAACCACATGGTATCCTGTTATATAATGTATGCATTTATTGATAGCATAGATTACAACCAAAAATTGTTTTTCAGTCACAGTATAATTTAATTCAGTAGGAGATGATTTTTGTTGATGTAATATATTGCATATGGCTTTTTATCTTCCTCCTGGCCAAGAACTGCTCCAATGGCTGTGTCTAAAGTGTCGGATGAAATCTGAAATGGCAAATCCTAGTTTGAGCCCTGTAATACTGGGGCTGTTGATACAAGCCATTTTAAATCTTCAAAAGCAATGTCACATTTATTAGTCTAAATGAAATCGATATTTCCTGTTAATGCATATAATGGTGCAATGATTTGAGAAAAAATCTTTATAAATCTTCTATAATAGCTAGAGAATCCCAAGAAACTGCGTACCTCAGTCTATGTGGAAGCGGTAGGTATTAAAAGAATTATCTGAATTTTTGCTAGATCTACCTGGATTCTAGCTGCTGAGATATAGTGACCCAAGATGAGGCCCTCAGTCATCATCATGTGGCATTTTTCATGGCTTAAACAGAGCCTGGTAGCAATGCATCTTTGCAGAACTTTCTCTAATGTTTGTAATGCCGACTCGGAGTCATCTCTGTAAGGTGTAAATTCATCCATGCACACCTCGAGCCCTTCATTTATAAGATTTGAAAAAATGTTGGGTATAACCCTTTGGAATGTGGCAAGTGCATTGCACAGCGCAAAAGGTAAGACCCTGTAAGAAAATGTCCCCCGAGGGCAGGTAAAGGTAGTCTTATCCTGGTCTTCAGGGGATATTTGAATTTGATTGTAGCTGCTGAAGCTGTCTAGGAAAGAAAAAAAAAATACTTCCTGCTGTCGAGTAGTAAAAAGGGTCTTTTTCACCTCTATTTACCCTACATTAACTTATCAATCCAGGAACGATTTGTTATCTCAAAGAGTGTAGTCAGTTTGAGTCAGTCATTTGTCAGAGTAATGCTAGTAGTATAGTGCTCCAAATACAAGAGTAAACGGATGCTTCAAACAAGATCTACTTACAGAAAAGCTCCTTAAGACTCAAATCATGCATTTAGATAACTATAACAATTTATCAGTCAAGGGTACAGTAACAGTAACTCATCCCTTTGTAAACTGATGTAATTAAAGATAACCAAGGAAAAGATCATCAATCTAGGAGCTAGACAACATATGTCAATACTCACTACAGTCTCAGATGATTCTGCACACCAAAGCAATGATAATACAAATAACAGGAAATGGAACAACAACTGAGAAATGGAACAACAACTAGTCTTCTAAACAAGATTGAACAACAAAACCTTAATCTATGGAAATAAATGCAGCAATTGTATCCTATAGGAGTTAGATAACAATCTTCACTCTAAAGATAAATCAGACAGTAAACGGAAATAGAACAGCAACTAATCAGACATGAAGTATAGAACAACAACTAAAGTCAAATATCAATGTACAATGAACCAAGATAAATAAAACACGCGGCATGCTTAATATTAAGAGAAACAGTAATCTGACTTCAATACAACAGGTATCAATCTCAGTTATAAAGAGAAACGATTGTAATTTGTAATGGAACAGCAACATTAGTTGAACAACAATCGCAATTAAGTGTAAACCATAGATGAATACAGTAATACCAACTTATGAATGTTACAGCATGGTTACTCTATAATTGAATAGCAACAACATTCTGTAAGGAACAACAATGTTATATCAATGGTTAGAGGAACAACAATGCGTTACAAGTCAGAATGAACAACACAGCATTCCTGTCACAGAGAACAACATTACTCGGTTGAGCATAAACAAAATATAACAAAACCATGATGTAAAATAGCAAACACATCAGATTACTGAACAGAGCTAATAATGAAAACCACACACGAATTAGAGATAATGGTACAGGATCAAGTGTTCCACCAGGGCCAGAACCTTAGCCTCTAGGGACACACTGCTTGAGATTACTCTAGAATCAAAGATGGAACGACAACTAGATTTATATTAAAACATCAAAGCAGAGTTACAGTGGATCACTTCTCAACGAGAGTCGATGATCAAAGTTTCAAATACAAAAGAGAATTACATAAAAAAAATAACAACAGTTCATCCCCCGGGCTAGCAGTGCTGCCCCTTCTTATAATAGCCAAGCGGAGATATCAATGATGCAAAAATAGTTAAGATAGCGATCCCTCAGGATCAAAGGATCCTGAGGGATTCGCCAGACTGTTAATTCCCAGTTATCCATTTGTTCTCTTGTGCCGATTTGATATCTCCTTTTCCCTTTCTGGGCTGATATGCTCCAATTTGGATCGTCTTGTTTGCATGTGGTTTCCTGCCAAAGGGACAACAGTTAACTTTGTCCTGTCTTTTCCTTTGGGACAACAATCTTTCATTTTCTCCTTTTTCTGCATAAGAAAATGGCAATTATTAGTTGTTTTGCGTTGCATATAAATCCCATAGATTTTGTCATAATTTCTTATTATCTACCTAGTTCATGATGCAAAGAGATTATGAGTTTTGAAGAAAAGATGACAAAATAAACAATAAAAACATACCTTCTTCAGTGCTCCACACCTGCTAATGTGTCCACA
Organism: Pinus tabuliformis; assembly: GCA_031772625.1. Classification (NCBI taxonomy): domain Eukaryota; kingdom Viridiplantae; phylum Streptophyta; class Pinopsida; order Pinales; family Pinaceae; genus Pinus; species Pinus tabuliformis. Next base: position 985,101,507 of record CM062808.1, on the reverse strand, counting down.
ACCTGGTCAATGAACGAAAGGGGAAAATGGTCTTTTTGGGTTGCTTTATTAAGCTCTCTATAGTCAACACATATACGCCACTTTCCATTCTTTTTAGGCACCACTACTAAAGAAGAGACCCATTTGCTGTCAGATATAGGGTAGATGAAATTTACATCTAATAATTTTTGTAGTTTAGCTTTAACAATATCTTTAAGGTGAGGGTTTAACCTCCGTTGAGGTTGTCGAACGGGCCTGGCATCTTTCTCTGTATAGATGTCATGCATGCATAATTGGGGATCAATCCCTTTCATATCCGAGTAATCCCATGCAAAGGCCTCTTCATATTTTCTCAGAAGTTGAACAAGCTTCTGTTCCTAGTCAGCAGTCAGGTTTTTGTTAATATTTAAAGTTTTTCCTAGTTCAATCTCTATGATTTTGTTGTTATAAACAGAAGTTGTTGGTATTGACTGGTCGTTAATATCTTTTAAGGGATCTTCTTCTATTTTGTTATCGAGGGCTGCTTCGATCATGTGACATTTTAGATGGGATACGACATCTGGTTGGTTAATGTAAGTGTTAATGATGTCATCTGTTGTTTGATCCTTGAATTTGAGAGAATCTTCTATAGTTAGCAGTGATCTAATGTTTTCAGTTAGATATGATACAGGTTGTTTTCTGGTTTTTATTATTGTTAAGCTTGGCTGAGCTGGACGATATAAGGCTAAATTGTTCACATTGCTTCCTCTTGCTATAGTCATGCTGCCTATTTGACAGCTTATGTAAGCATCCGCGGTTGCTAGCCAAGGTCTACCTAGAATTAGGGGATGTCCATCGAGCCGATTTCTAGGATTGATGATTAGAAAATCTGTAGGGTATTCCCAGGAATCTACAGACACCATTACGTCTTGTAATGTGCCTTCTGGTTTGACTACCGATCAGTCAGCCAGGTCCAACAAGGTGGTGGTTGGGTCCAAGGATGTAATGCCAAGCTTTTGACAAGTTGTTGTTGTAAGAATATTGATTGCTACTCCTAAATAGACTAATGCATTGGGGAAGGAGCATCAATTTATTTGCACAATAACTATAGGATTTTTTGGGTCCTCATATTTTATAGGTGTTCCTCTACCTGATAGTAAATCAGATAAGGTACCGACTACATGGACAGTTGGGGTTGTTGTTATTTTCCTCTTTGGATTTTTCGTGCATAATTCCTTAATAGTTTTTGCAAAAAATGGAATGTCCTGAATAGCCTCGAGGAGAGGTATTTTAACACACAAAATTTTCAATTCTCCCAGAAGATCAAAATTGGGATATTTGATTGGACAAGGTATGATTAATCTTTCTGGGAATGGTGGAGAAGAAGTGCTCGTTTGATCATAAGTTTTCTGTTTAACCATGTTCTCCACTTGTGGTGCTTGTTCTATAGGTAACAGATCTTCAATTTGTTTATTTTTATCCCCCTATGATTCTATTATCCGCCTAGACCTTAATTGAAGCTCATTGCACTCCCTTAACTTGGTTTCTGGCTCTGGTCCTTCAATAATTTGCATAGATTGAACCGGTTTGTTGTTGGGGTTCGGGCTGGGTTGTGCTGGGAGCTGTGGTCACAGGTTGGTCTGAGGGTTTTGTTGCAATGTGTAGGGTGCTGGCAGTGTAGGTTGAGGTAGGGGGATTGTTCCTTCTGGCTGGTTTGTAGGTCTTTGCTAGCTTGACTGCCAGTTCAGGTTCTGTGAGGTGGAGGGTGACCATTGAGATTGATATGCATTATTTTGCCAAAATGGTGGGAAGTAAGAGGAATTTGGCCAATTTTTATTTTGATTTGATTGGTTTGGCCAAGGTGGCATAGGGAATGGTTGTTGTGACCAATTGGAAAAAGGTGGTTGGTTCTGCCACATAGCTCCTGGGTATTGTTGTGAATTATATTGTGAGGGCTGAAAGAAAGAATATGGATCGGTAGGTGTACCTATTTGTCGTGGTTGCCATTGGCGACGCTGATTTAGCAAGTAGACTGGTTCTGTTTCCTCCTCTACCTCCTTATAGACTGCTTTTAACCTTGGAAGTGATGGGCAACTTTCTGTGTCATGATATTTAGTACATATGGCACAAGTTTGCACCATATTCAGTAGGCACTCTTTGTGACTATGCTTCTTCTTGCATTTAGGACAGAATATCACCAAGTTTTGTTCTGCTTCAGCCTGCTTTTGCTTGGCTTGCATAATGTCCAGTTGCATTGTCAGAGTTCCCAAAATATCGTTTTGAAATCTTCTAGCAGGTTTCCAATTTCTGCACGAGTTATACGTCCACCAGAGATTTTGTTGTCCTTGGAGGTCATGTCGCGTTCTGCTGGTTTCAATCTCGTACTTCCTCTTGAGCACCTGATACACAATTTAATAATGTCAGCATAATCTTCTTGATATATGTCACCTTTACCCATAATATTTAATGTCTCTATCCATTGTTCTTTCATCCCTTTAATTAGTGTAGTTTTTAGCACATTATCAGGGAAAGGCAGAGTTGCATAGGGAGACCACTGGAGGTTATATTGAAATAATTCCACATATTCTTCTAACGTTTCACTGGGTCTTACTACCATTTGGAATATTTCATCTTTCAATTCCCTAGATCTGCAATAGTCCTGATATTTTTTAAGGAAAGTGGTTTTCATTTGATCCCAATCATTTATTGTACCACCACCTAATCCCATAAACCAACGCAAGGCTGCTCCTTTCAATGTAGAAGGAAACAGATTTAGTTTTTGGGGGTTGGTGGTATAATCATAACCCCAAAATAATACATCAAATTCAAACAGAAATGCATTTGGATCCTTTGATGTCAATCCATGAAAGGTGGGAATATTTTGGAGAGGGATAGCTTTCATGGGTGCATTGACAGCTGTGTCAACGATGGGATACTACAATGTAGAGGTCTGGGGTACTTGTGGGTTGTGGGCCATTTGATCAAATATATGCTAGTACCCTTCCAGGATCTCTAGAGAGTTATTCCTAGGATGGTTAGAAGGGGTGGAAATGATCTTAACAACATTCCCTTGAACTGGGATACTGGGTGTTCCTTGTTGAATTACTACCTGAGGGGATCTTAGCTCCTCTATTTCCCCTGTTTCTCCTCCTCCTTCACGAATATTACAAGAATTCCCTTCTTGTGAGGAGATTGGGCGCGAATTTTCAATTTCTTGAAAACTATGATCAGTCCCTACTATTTTGCTATGGACCTCAGCGTAGGCTACAGATGGTGAGCCTGTGGCCCGAAGGGAGACAGTAGGTTGTCTGGAAGCAACGCTTATAGGACCTACTGATGGCTGAGATTCGGCTTTCTTTAAGATATCGTCTACGAAAGTTGATCGTCCAAGGGGGAGCATGAATTTTACGTGCTCAGTACGCAAGTTCTTACCTTTCATTTTTAATCCCTAGTTCTCTTCAACAGGCAAGCTGCAAATACATACTTCAGTTTTTTGTAATTGTGCTGAAAAGTAGGCGAAGGAGCAAGAACTTTACTTGCTTGTTACGTAGGTTCTTACCTTCCGTTTTCAATACCCAATTCTTCTTCAGCAGCAATCATCAGATGTACATTACTCTTTAGAAATGGCTACACTCTCCCTGGCAACGACACCAAAATGTTGGTCGATAAAAGATGCCTTCTAAACTCCTAATTATCCTCACGTTAATTATCAATCTGGGCAAGTCTTATTATTTCAAGAGTGTACACAGTGTGTGGCTGCTATTTACTTCGAGAGTAATGTTTCTAAATTGCAGTATAGATATTTTAAATACAAGACTAAACAGATGAATCTAGTAAATTCCAATTGCAATTAAAGAAAACTCAATCCTTTAACAAAATCAAATCTTACATTCATCAAAGTAACAACAACATCAGTTGAGAGTACAGTAGTGATAACTCATCCCTCTTTAATTAATTTAATCCAAATCAAACCCAATCCTCAATAATTAATCTAAACAGCAAATGAATATCAATCTGAGAGTTTCAACAGCAATAGTTAATACTCTTTACAGTTGATTATATCAAGCGGAATATTTATCTAAGAAACATGATCTGAAATGAAAGAAAACTGAATTAATGACAATCATGCAAATTATATAAAATAATGAGCTTCTGTCAATACTGGAAAATAATAAACAGCGCAGCAATAAAATCACAGAAAGCAAGAATACTATCCAACCATCACACTTGCGAGAATTGGACATGTATGACACAAGAAGAGCAGTTGAATCCACCAAAGGCCGGGCCCTTAGCTGCTAGCGAAACACTACTAAGTTACTTTAGGAAACGCGAGGGAACAAAAACTTTACTTATATATTAATCATCAAACTGAATCAGCATTAGAATATATTCGTGTTCTTCTCGATTGTGAGAGTCTGTGAATACAATTACTATTACAATAATATAGAAATTTCTCCCCTCCTTCTTCTTACAAAACATATCTTTTTATAATTGGAAAGGGGACAAAGATAAATGATAAACACAATCCCTTAGGATCTCTCGATCATGAGGGATTCGCTCAGTTTTCCATCTTTAGACATCGTTTCCTTTCTTGCGCTGATCCTGCTGATTTGATTTTGGCCATATCTGCAACCGTCGCGTTCCTTCCTTAGCTTATCGATTCTTGTTGTTCCTTCTTAGGGAACAACATTTGTCCCGTTTTTTGTTTTCCTGCATAAAGGAATGTAATAATTAGCTTATTCGTAACTGAAAAGAATTTCTTGATTTCTTACTGTAATTCCTTAATAGATTAGTGCATTGAGATATAGAAAGGATAAGAATAAAGGAAAAGGATGATGAGTTTAATAGTAGATGCATACATTTTCCATGACCCAACATACTCTCCTGCTTACCCTTTTTCATGTCCTCGTGAAAACCACGTAGTTTGTATGCAGAGTAGTCAAGGAATAAGCTAGAGAAGGAATGTCGTAAAGTGGTATGAAACCATGATTCTAGGCCAAGAGCTCAAAGATGTGCCCTGTCTGTCCTTCAGGAAGTTCATATATATCCTTGTACCCTTCAGCAGGATACCAAATAATAGGGCTGCAGAACCGACAACCTAGCCAATAAGGACCTTCTCTTAAGATGAGATTGCTATAAGTGACAAAGTGTTCTGTAGCCAATTTAAAATTTTTATAATTAAATGGCTCTCTATTCTGTACATTTTTATTGGAAACTGCCCACCTAAACTTGGCTACATCCAAGGAGCTTTCCTAAATGGAGAGGAAGTATTCTACTCCCTTCTGGACAATCTCTTTCTGAATAGGCCCCAAAATTTTGATTACTCCTTCCATTTTCATCAAAATTTTGTGATTGGCCAACATTTGTAACGGGTGTTTTGGTTCACCTCTGACCGAAAGGTCCAGTCCATTTTCCTACCTCTGGAATGTGTTATGAGCCTTGAACCATTTTAGTTGATTAACAACGAATGAAATAAAATCTTAGAATTGTACATCCCCCACAAAACGACTGGGGTTCTTTCCGATTTATTCCTCTAATACAAAATTATCTAAATAAAATTCACACAGTAATCTTTGAAATTTTACCCCATGTTGTTTGCAACAGTTTATGAAATCCTCAATTGTTTTTAATTCAATCGGTTTTCCAACCCTGATGGCTTTGATTTTCAACTGCAAGTATCTTTCTAGAAAAAATAAGGCATAATTATTGGCAGGGAATCTGCATGTTAAGACATTAGTGTACAATGAGCAAATAGTATCTATTTTACTCATGACCTTCTCTAATATGAGCTTCATTTTCTCAATTCTTTTCTCTGCCTTTCAGCATTTATTGAAGGTCTCACTTTTTGATGTATTCATGTCCCGAAGTTGCCTCTGTAATTCTTAGTATTTTTGCTGAGAGACAGTTTCCAGCTCAAGTCGTTCTATGGTAAGCCGAGCCTAGGCTAAATCTTCATGAAGATTCACTATACTGGGGTCGTTGCTCGTCATGATATCTTTGGCTTAAGTATTTGTCTATGTACCCCTACTATGAGAATGGATGCCTATTTTCTGTGTTTCTTTGCTATAGGAGGCCCAAGCCTCTGTCTGGGTAGCTGTGCTGTAAGAGGGTACCATCTTCGTCTAAATAGCTAAGTCATGAGAAGGTATAGCCTCTGTTTGGGTAGCTGCTTCTGCAAAATTTGCATGTTGTTCCCTAACAAGTTCAGTGAGTATGGGCTCAGTTTGAGTCCCCGTAGCTTTTGTTTCATGTAATTTGGTTTGAACGACTACTTTTATTGTTTCTGGGGTTTTATCTAGAACCTTCCCCACTGCTAGTTTTCTTATCTTTTGCCTAAGCCTTTTTACTATTTTCCATAGCGTCTGTTGTTCCTTCCTAAGATTTTTAATTTTGTTTTTCTTCTTTTTAGGAGGAACAACTATTCTTCTAATCATCTCTACTCCTAACGAGCTCGGTTTCTCATCTTGGTTTTTTTCTACGAAACTGTATCCTCTCCCTCGTTTGTTTCTATTTCTCTTGTTTGGCCTACATTCTCTCTATTTAGGCCTTCCTGACTGGGTTCTTCTAGAGGCATATCTCCAAGTTGGTTCAACTCTTCTTGAGTTGCCTCTGCCTTGTTTCTGCTTCGCAGCTTATTTTTTCTAATATAATTCTATCATGGCCAGAGTTCTCTGCAGATTGGGTTGCTCCAATGTTCAAATTGAGCGGGCTTTCGGGCTATATGAAATCATTCATATTGGCCAAAATCTGGGCCAATTCGATATCATGCAGTAAATCACCTGGGGGACTTGATGTTGAGGGGAGTTCTGATTCATTTCTTTCCTCTTCTCCAGAATGCCTTGATTCTTCCCCATGGTCTGACTCAGGGTTATCCTGGCCTTCTATCTGCAATTGTTGTTCACTTCTTGTTGGGCGAGGTTGTAACTCACTGTTAGCCTAATCAAGCAATGGTGGCTCACAACGGTTTCTATATGTCAGGATTTTTTCATGCTTCGAGTGGTGTCATGAAACAGGAAATTCAAATATGCAGGCAAATTCACAGACCATTTTTGTTTCAGAATTGCTAGGAGTTTAAGTTGATGCGGCCTTACCACGTCTTTTCGCCCATCACATGTGATGTAGTTCTAGATGAATCTGGCTAGCTCTCCCCACGATTCTCCAAGGGATGATGGTCGAACTCCTTTGCCTTTGATGATCAAGTCTTGTCTCTCATCTTTAAATAATACAATAGCATCCTCTAACTTTAATCTTTTATTAGCCCATACGGGTCCTTCTGCTGGTAATCCAGACACTTCAGCTATCACCTCATCTAACATTGTGATTTGCCTCCCTCTTATCATAGATTTCCCGTTCTATAACTTTTGTAGGAATTCAATAGCAATTGCTTCGTTCTAGGAATTTCTCTGGCTACATCAGAAACAGCCAGTATTAGCGATTCCCTACACACTGTTCTTCCTCCCATACTGCCTGGATTCTACAAACAGTTAGTGTGGTAGAGATATCACAAAAATAGAAAGAGCCCAGTGACAGAACAAGTTGTTATAATGGCTATTTTTGGATGATACTTTACAAGCATGAATGCCATTAACTGGATTTTCTATCGTACCACTTACTCCATAATTAAGGAATGTTGTATTTCCCTACACAATCGAATAAAGGGCTAACACACATATATAAATACACTAGATGTTGCTCCTCTCCC